>JAWPHD010011625.1:0-82305 GCA_037043455.1 Cyrtodaria siliqua
CTGTTTTATTGGTCGGTAAACAACTTATTGCTCTCGATTACATCGCTCCACCAAGACTATTCTTCGATTATTCCAGCTGATTTCACAGTCTGCATTTGAACGCCGGAAATTTTTGCTATGCTTTTGTTGTTTCGTGAAATTAATTTTCTCATAGATTGGATACATGTTTGAGTTATCAATATCTACAACAGTTTTGTACTGTATGGTACATCATGCTTCAATAACTTCGATAATTCAGTGAATACAATTTAAAATTCTTCAAATTTTGATGAAAATCTTCTTTTACACACCAGTGGAATTCTTGATGTAATCTGGTGATATTTAATTTGCTTCCTTATCCAGTTTCTTGCATCTCCTTGGCCAAATGATTAAC
Organism: Cyrtodaria siliqua; assembly: GCA_037043455.1. Classification (NCBI taxonomy): domain Eukaryota; kingdom Metazoa; phylum Mollusca; class Bivalvia; order Adapedonta; family Hiatellidae; genus Cyrtodaria; species Cyrtodaria siliqua. The sequence continues at coordinate 374 of JAWPHD010011625.1, forward strand.
AACGTTGCGTTGTAAACCTTCGCCTCTCACTGCTGCGGGTTCGAATCCCACTGGGAGCTCGACTTATGAGGAAATGTTGATTCTTACAGATGGTGGGAGGGGTACAGAACTGGTTCTACCCAGGAAAAGTGGGTGGTCTGCCTCCACCACAAAAAATCGACCGTCATATATAACCTTACATGTGTTGAAATTGAGGTAAAACACCATACAAACAAACAAACTGAAGGAATGCATCATATACTTTGTTGACTTTCAAGTGGGAAGACTTCAATTATCATGTCATGTATCATGCATTAACTGCAATCGAGAATCGAGAAAAAGAATGACAAGCTTCATTCATTTGATTTATTAATAAATTAATCGGCACATTTTTCATCCAATATATTTTTGTTTTCAGATTAGTGGATGGGGTTAAATCTTTAAATCAACATGTAATCGAGTGGCAATAAAGTTCTAAAACAGTTTCCTGTAAATATAAAAGTTGGTGCCAGATTTAAATCAATATTGATATAAAAATAATTCAATAGTAAAAATAAGATTTTATTCTAAAATTGTTCTGCAAGCTCAGGTAAATTTAACCCTTAACCCGCTACATATATGTAATGGACTGTTCTTTCTTTGAATTAAGACCATTCCATTTTACAAAGGGATGTTTTGGGGGAAATGACTGATCAGCAGTCAGACATTGTAAACCCTGGTCAGCCTGCGAGTTAATCTGTTCCTGGTTCCTTTAGTGAGAAACATGTACCTATTTTCTTTAGTGAGAAACAAGCACTTCTTTCCTTTAGTGAGAAACATGCACTTATTTCCTTTAGTGAGAAACATGCTGTTATTTCCTTTAGTGAGAAACTTGCACTAATTTCCTTTAATGAGAAACATGTACTTATTTCCTTTAGTGAGAATCATGTACTTATTTCCTATGAGTGAGAAACATATACTTATTTCCTTCAGTGAGATATATGTACTTATTTCCTTTAGTGAAAAGCATGTACTTATTTCATTTAGTGACAAACATGTACTTATTTCCTTTATTGAGAAACATACTTATTTCCTTTAGTGAGAATCATGTACTTATTTCCTTTAGTGAGAAACATGCTTATTTGCTTGAGTGACAAGCATGTACTTATTTCCTTTAGTGACAAACATGTACTTATTTCCTTTAGTGAAAAACATGTACTTATTTCCTTTAATGAGAAACATATACTACCTTCCTTTAATGAGAAACATGTAGATATAACTTGGAAAATTGAGTGATCTAACTCTGATAAGGAGAAGTCTGAGTAACTCGCCCTCCATTCATGAACAGTAAGGTGCATATATATGGAGTCGAAAACTTGCTCAGCCAAAATCTTACGGTGAAGCTAAAAACTCAATTATTCCTTTTAGACATAACCTTTTTCAGTGATTCTCTTCCCGAAACTTTCAGGACAGTTGTAGTTTATGATTATCTGTGTTTGTGTAAAGTTTCAGGTCTTTCACGACCATTAAGTAAGATTTTCAGAATTTTATAGTGAAACTCCATAAACAGAATGGGGCTGTGAAATGCTATATAAAACCAGTATGAGCCTGTGAAATCCAACAACAACAACATTTAAACAGTATGGACATGTGAAATCCCACAAGAGACACAAATTTGTGCCTGTGAAATCCCATTAGACACCCTCAGTATATATGCACCTGTGAATTCCCATAAACAACAAGGATAAATATGGCCTATGAAATCCCATATACAAATTCAAGAAACTGAACCCACCAAATAACGGCAAAATTGCACTACAAAACTGTTCATTAAAATTTTGTCCAGGTGTTCAGGTCATATAATAATGTATATGTGTTGATTAAAAGTATAGTTTTTTTATGGGTTCTTCAAATACCTGTGATTAAATATGTGTTAAATGAATTATGAGTTGGTATAACTCTTTAATTCGACGCTCCAGTTTTGGGGTTTGGCCTGGCTGGTTAAAGCTACTTTAAATATGTCTATAGAGTTTGGATTTTCAACATCTGTAACTCGTCGTCAGTAGGGTTGAAACGTTGTACATACATGGTAAAATTTGGCTGTTGTTGGAGGGATAGCTACTTTCAGTGTGGGCCTGTGAAATCCCCCCAAAACAACCACGGTATGAGCCTGTGAAATCCAATAAACAACCTCGGTATGGGCCTGTGAAATCCCAACAACAATCTTGGTATGGGCCTGTAAAATCTCATAACAACCTTGATCGGTATGGGTATGTAAAATCCCAAACAACCTTGGTATGGGCATGTAAAATCCCATAAACAGCCTTGGTTGGGCATGTAAAATCCCATAAACAACATATGTATGGGCCTGTAAAATCCCATAAATAAATTGGAATCAATCTCATTAAAATCTTATCCTAATTACGCTTTGATACTCTCGGCTATTGGATCCGACAACTTTGCCTTTGAGGTCACGTCAGATCGACCTTTCATCAAATCAATATTCATGAGAAGATCAACTAAATTCAACCAATGAAATCGCGCGTTTCATATGCACTTCAGATGACATATTCGAATGAACTGAACAAACGAAAATCTACATATCCGAATGAAGATAAAGTCTTCATGTGTTATTGCTGTGGATGGCACAATAATTCAAAGAAATGCACTAAATGGCAAGTTTTACATCAAGATACGAAGAAAATCTTCGCTGTCATATGTATTTTGAAAATATATATTCCACCGAAATTATTACAACATTAGATATTCTAAATAGTAAGCCACACTACAACTGGTCCACTTATTTAAGTTGATAGCATACTCGACCGCTGACCCTTGAATGTAATTTTAGTGTGGGTTCAATCCCACGAATTGGTAATTTTTTTTGTACGGCTATTAAATTCCGTCAAAAATATACAATAATGGTTGGTGTATTATGTTTGTCAACGCAATTCTTTTGTGTTTTATAAGCTAAGCATTACGGACATTGTCTCTTTCAATACCGAGCGTAGACTGCTCCACGGCATTTTATTAAAACGCGACATGCGCAGTGAAGCTGTCAATACCGAACGATTTTGTAGGCTGAAATCTGATTGACTACTTGTAAGGTCAATCTGACGTGACCTGCAATGGAGCGTGGTCAAATCCTTAGTAGCGAATAGTATGGTAGCGTGATAAAGGATCTGATTAATGAGATTGAATTGGTATGGCCCTATGAACACCCATCAGTATCTGTGACAGCATCATTAGTAGCCATTTTAATAATGTCAAGAGTCCTCTGCCAACCTCTTAGTTAACATTCTTTGCACATCCAACAATGTTTCTAATTATTCTCTTTTCCTTTATTGCCTACTAAATCCAATATAAATTGTGAATAATACTCCCTGTGAGAGAAATGCTTTATTATGTACTGCTGGAGGAAGCTGATGATCACTTGAGAAAGTTGGAGAACCCTTCAGCGTGAGACTGGTTGCCTGTGTCTGTAATTAAGGGGAGATAAGTACCATCAATGCTTCATATTGTGTCTGATTAAAGGTCTTATTATTGGTTCCCCCTGGAAATCTAATAAATAGAATTTATATTGTTAGTCTTTCTGACTGCTCGTGGTCGTTGCAGTTATCTTGAATTTTGAACAGTCGCATTTCATTTCGACGTATCAAATGAGTGGACTTGAATACTTCACAGTTATCATTATATTTGTGTCAAAATTGTAATATCCAAAATGGCAGTTCATATAAAGGATGCAGAAGCAGGTAAAGTAGGTTCTAGACCCCTTCTGCATATGTGTATTTCAGTGTAAATGGAGGGTGGTCCTGTAGAAGAATGACCTTTCATAAGAATGATTCTGCAGGTTTCCCTATACTATCTCTTTTACTTTGTTTTATAACGAAAGCTTCTAAAAATTGCAGACTTTTGGAATTGGTGTTTAAATTTCTCCACATGATCAAGCACTACTCATTAATATCCAGCAACTCCATAAGTGTTTTGCTTTCTTAAATAATAAATTAGATTTTATTTCTCCACAGCATTTTTGTGCCATGGTGGGTTTATGGTCTGTAAGCATGGTGTTTTCTCGGAGGTTTCTCAATGTTTGAATATTTCATGAGTTGTAGGCAGAAAATATTGGGCTGTCCATGATTGTTCTGCCATGCATTGGTTAAGAGTGTCGCGCGTTGCAAATGATCATATTGATTCTATCCACAGCAGTTCTCTACAATTCTACATATTAACTCCAGACATTTATGGGACACAGAAACTATGACATTTCTGCGTGCACATAACTCAAGCGATGCAAATTGGAATTGAATGAACTTGAGAGAGACTAGCATTTAACCAAGGATTAGTTTTCTGTCATCATTTTCGTGTTAACAGTTTCGTTTCTGTATGCACATACAGCCAGGTAACAGCCAGGTAACAGTCAGGTAAGAGTGTTTTTTCTTACATTTGCATACTTCAAGCTGAAGTGCTGCTTTCGAGCTATTCTTATGTTGTAGATTCGCTCTTTTAAGAATACTCTACCCCCACCAACTTTTCATACTGTCTTATCAGAACATTCCCACCACCCTTCACACTTCGCATTTTAAAGGTAACGGAGATCATCTTAGTTTTAAAAAAAAAATCTTAATAACGTGGGTTTGTCTCTTATTAGCTTTATTTGACTGCAAGCCTGATGTTCTCCGTTCATATTGGCTATTTTTTCCTAATTAAGTCCTCACACTGAAGTCGGACATGGTTCGATTTTTTCCTTTTTTATGCCCCCAGTCGCGCCATCCGTCAGTCTGTCCGCCAGTCAATCCGTTCGTCCGTACAATCAATGTCCGGTTAATAACTCCAACAATATTGGACAGATTTTCAAATAACTTGGCACAATTGCTTACCACAACAAGACGTGTCGCATAAAATCCAGGTCCTTGGCTCCAAGGTCAAGGTCACACTTAGAGATCAAAGGTCAAAATGAAGTGCTTTCGTGTCCAGTTAATAACTCTGACATTCACGGACATATTTTCAAATAACTTGGCACAAGTGCTCACCACAACAAGTTGATGTGTCGCGCACAAAATCCAGGTCCGTGGCTCCAAGGTCAAAGTCACACTTAGAGGCTAAAGGTCACAGTGACATTTCTTGTTTTGTTTTTATAACAGTTGCAATAATGTCTCCTTTGCTGTAGTCATTATACCAATAAGATACGAGGGGTGTTCGAAAAGTAACAGGAAAAATACCATCACTTTTGTTTCAGTAGGACCATTTTTATGACATTTCACACAAGGGTACCTTAACTCATCACGGATATGTTCTATGAACATGTTTACCTTATCACAAGGTATACGTTCACTAGCGTCACTATGGCAACGTCAAGTAACGTTGAGCGGGGCGACTCGTAACATTACACAAACTATTCAGTTTTTGACGCCAGAATTGCTCAAAAATGCACGTTGATGTTTCCCGAGCTTTCTAAATTACATCAGGTATGCGAGCGAACGTTTTTGACGTCATTTCCAAGTTACAGTGCGATATTGTGATTCGCACTTTGAAATCGTTTGAATTCAGACATGGAGCAGCGCTACTCTATCAAATTTTGTGTTTTGAGCTACATCATGGTAATGCACCATCACATACTGCTGCGATTACCCAGGAAATCCTAACTGAACTTAATATAGACACTATGCAGCACCCTCCTTACTCACCAGATATGGCCCCGTGTGATTTTTACCTGTTCTCGGCCATTAAACCAGAAATGCGCGGTCGATCAACACTTCGATGACGTTCACGATCTTCCAGTTCTTGTTCGTGAAGTTATCCGGAAAATTCCAGTAGATGTTTCTCATCATGGATAAAAAGATGGGGAAAATGTGTGAAATACTCAGGAGAGTATTTTGAGAAAATTTGAAGACGGTAACTTGTTACGGAATGTAGATTTTCAAAATATTATTAACGAATAATCCGATGTGCCCCGCTCAACGTTACTTGACGTTGCCATAGTGACGCTAGTGAACGTATCCCTTATGACAATGTAAAAATGTTCATAGAGCATATCCGTGATGAGTTAAGGTACCCTTGTGTGAAATTTTATAAAAATGGCCCTACTCAAACAAAGGTTATGGCATTTTTCCTGTTACTATTCGAACACCCCTCGGTTCATTCATTTCACTATAGTTCACTAGGCGCAATATTAAGTTACTGTTTTGATATAATTTACATTTAATGCAGGGATTTAGAAAGATTTCTGATAAATTGAAACATTGTATTTCATACAGGGGGTTATTTAAAAATAATGTTTATTCTACTTAGACTTAGCATCCTGTTTTAATGTGTGTATCATCAACTATGGAAACGTGTTTTTGTTTTCATAAGTTCTGTTAAATGTTATGCTGAGAATAAGTCCCACAGATACAGGAGAAGTCCCACGCTGATGGTAATGCAATGCAGGAGTGAAGTCCCACAGACCTGGTAATGCAATACAGGAGTGAAGTCCCACAGACCTGGTAATGCAATGCAGGAGAAGTCCCACACTGATGGTTATGCAATGCAGGAGTGAAGTCTCACAGACCTGGTAATGCAATGCAGGAGAAGTCCCACGCTGATGATAATGCAATGCAGGAGTGAAGTCCCACAGACCTGGTCATGCAATGCAGGAGAAGTCCCACAGACCTGGTCATGCAATGCAGGAGAAGTCCCACACTGATGGTAATGCAATGCAGGAGTGAAGTCCCACAGACCTGGTAATGCAATGCAGGAGTGAAGTCCCACAGACCTGGTAATACAATACAGGAGTGAAGTCCCACAGACCTGGTAATGCAATGCAGGAGAAGTCCCACACTGATGGTTATGCAATGCAGGAGTGAAGTCTCACAGACCTGGTAATGCAATGCAGGAGAAGTCCCACGCTGATGGTAATGCAATGCAGGAGTGAAGTCCCACAGACCTGGTCATGCAATGCAGGAGAAGTCCCACAGACCTGGCCATGCAATGCAGGAGAAGTCCCACACTGATGGTAATGCAATGCAGGAGTGAAGTCCCACAGACCTGGTAATGCAATGCAGGAGAAGTCCCACGCTGATGGTAATGCAATGCAGGAGTGAAGTCTCACAGACCTGGTAATGCAATGCAGGAAAGTCCCACACTGATGGTAATGCAATGCTGGAGTGAAGTCCCACAGACCTGGTAATGCAATGCAGGAGTGAAGTCCCACAGACCTGGTAATGCAATGCAGGAGTGAAGTCCCACAGACCTGGTAATGCAATGCAGGAGAAGTCCCACACTTGATGGTAAAGCAATGCAGAAGTGAAGTCCCATACTGCAGGTAATGCAATGCAGGAGAAGTCCCACGCTGATGGTAATGCAATGCAGGAGTGAAGTCTCACAGACCTGGTAATGCAATGCAGGAGAAGTCCCACACTGATGGTAATGCAATGCTGGAGTGAAGTCCCACATACCTGGTAATGCAATGCAGGAGTGAAGTCCCACAGACCTGGTAATGCAATGCAGGAGTGAAGTCCCACAGACCTGGTAATGCAATGCAGGAGAAGTCCCACACTTGATGGAAATGCAATGCAGGAGTGAAGTTCCACACTGATGGTAATGCAATGCAGGAGTGAAGTTTCACACTGATGGTAAAACAATGGAGGAGTGAAGTCCCACACTGCATGTAATGTAATGGAGGAGTGAAGTCCCATACTGCAGGTAATGCAATGCAGGAGTGAAGTCCCACACTGACGGTAATGCAATGCAGGAGTGAAGTTTCACGCTGATGGTAAAGCAATGCAGGCATACTGATGGTAATGCATTGAAGGAGTGAAGTTTCACGCTGATGGTAAAGCAATGTAGGAGTGAAGTCTCACACTGATGGTAGTGCTATGCAGGAGTGAAGTTTCACGCTGATGGTAAAGCAATGCAGGAGTGAAGTCCCACACTGATGGTAAAGCAATGCAGGATTGAAGTCCCATCCTGATGGTAATGCAATGCAGGACTGAAGTCCCGCATTGCAGGTAATGTAATGGAAGAGTGAAGTCCCATACTGATGGTAATGCAATGCAGGACTGAAGTCCCACATTGCAGGTAATGTAATGGAGGAGCGAAGTCCCATACTGATGGTAATGCAATGCAGGACTGAAGTCCCACATTGCAGGTAATGTAATGGAGGAGTTAAGTCCCATCCTGATGGTAATGCAATGCAGGACTGAAGTCCCGCATTGCAGGTAATGTAATGGAAGAGTGAAGTCCCATACTGATGGTAATGCAATGCAGGACTGAAGTCCCACATTGCAGGTAATGTAATGGAGGAGCAAAGTCCCATACTGATGGTAATGCAATGCAGGACTGAAGTCCCACATTGCAGGTAATGTAATGGAGGAGTTAAGTCCCATCCTGATGGTAATGCAATGCAGGACTGAAGTCCCGCATTGCAGGTAATGTAATGGAGGAGTTAAGTCCCATACTGATGGTAATGCAATGCAGGACTGAAGTCCCACATTGCAGGTAATGTAATGGAGGAGTTAAGTCCCATCCTGATGGTAATGCAATGCAGGACTGAAGTCCCGCATTGCAGGTAATGTAATGGAGGAGTTAAGTCCCATACTGATGGTAATGCAATGCAGGACTGAAGTCCCACATTGCAGGTAATGTAATGGAGGAGTGAAGTCCAATCCTGATGGTAATGCAATGCAGGACTGAAGTCCCGCATTGCAGGTAATGTAATGGAGGAGTTAAGTCCCATACTGATGGTAATGCAATGCAGGACTGAAGTCCCACATTGCAGGTAATGTAATGGAGGAGTGAAGTCCCATACTGATGGTAATGCAATGCAGGACTGAAGTCCCACATTGCAGGTAATGCAATGGAGGAGTGAAGTCCTGCACTGCTTTTGATGCATCAAATGCAGGAGTCGTACGCTTGCTGGAAAATCATCTTGTAGTTAGCAAACTTTTATTGTTATCTCCTGGTTAGGGACTTTTACCGAGTTTTCATCTTCTCTAAACTTTGTTTCTATTTCCAGAAACTCTATTGATTCATATCTGAAAAGCGTCTTGAGGATATTGATTACATCTTGTTTGCCAAAAGCTTCTCTATGATTTGATCAATGTTCCAAGAGACTAAGATTTGATTAAGTCAATTAAAGGTGATATGAGAGCCTTGGAGCTCAAGCAAACATTCTTCTACAGAACTGCATTATTTCTAGGAATACTTCGGTGAACAATTTTCTTCCAGTATTTAAGAATAAACCATACTGGTATTCTGTTGTCTGTCAAATTAATGTCAAATAATAAAATACAGCCATACTATCAATCTCTACCCAGAGTACACTCGTTCCTCATTTGACTCTGTCAACGTCAAAGGAAGTAGGGCGAACGGTTAGGTCACGTGATTATTCAAAAAAGTTATGACGATGTTTATAATAAATCCTTTTGCGTGATGTGCAAAGATAAAATATAGACCTATACTCGGTAAAAAAAGTTTTGGACCAGGGTATATAAAGTCATATTAAAATAAAACTAGTGGACGAAATTTAAGTATCTTTCTTTAGTAACCAAGGTCTACCCTACCCGGGTAATTTAGTACCAGAAACATTAAATTCCAAACAATATTTGATTATAAAAAAAATACCGCAAACACACAAAGGGTCTGTAAAAAATGTTGCAAAGTCCATACAAAGTAACAGTTACGGACACATTCGAGTAACCCATAAAAAGATTATTATTTTTTCGCAAACTTTCATTGTAAACGACAATTATTGTTGATTGTTGATCTATTGTGAATTATCAACTGAGATAATAAGGGTTATGGTCGAATGTCATGGTTTAGCGATCATTGTACGGGTTCGAACACTGCCATGGTCCAAAACTTCTTTTACAGAGTATATATTAAATAATTTTAAGTTTTATTTCTATGAGTTAATTTTTTTTAGTAATTTTCTGCTATCAAGCTTCGGTTTGAAATGTTTACATATGCATTTCGATTGAGGAGACCTAAGTACGTATTATTTTTGTAGTAAAATAGTCCCGATTAAAACTAAATTGTTTTCATGCATTATTTCAAATCTTGGGAGCGCTGTGGTCTAGTGGTAGAGAGTTGGACCCATGATTCAAAAGTCGTGGGTTCGATTCCCGTCATTGCCATAAGCGTTGTGTCCCTGAGCAAGACACTTTATCTGCATTGCTTAGTACTGGTTCTACCCAGGAAGACATTGAGAGTGATTCAAATAAGTTCATAGAGCTTTCGTTACAATCAGTGTAAAATAAATAAGTTTAAACTAAATCTTGCAACATCTAATTTGCAGATATTCTGTAAATTATATTTACACAAGAAAAAATAAGTTTCAGGCAAACATATTTCAATTTGACAGGTTTTACCAAAATCTTGTAATTTAGTAGTTAGCAGAGATATATGTGAGTGCAAGGAACGATAACTCTGTGTGGAGATTGCCATACTATACTGTTCCTTGTATATTAGTATAGACTGATTGACAGCCTTGAGGACAGACTCATCTGGACATACATGGTCACCAGTTTATTTATTGAAATGTCTGTATGTAAATATTATGAGCAGTTTAACTGAAGGGGTCCAACATCTTCACTGTGTCCTTAGACAAGATTGCCGGTGACGGTAACTTCCCTTGTTAGCCTTTAATATCTGTTAAATTAGGGTGGTATTCAGACCATGGGATCCTGATAGATTAAAGAACCATCCGAGTTTATTGGATAGAGTAGGGCACAGGTCCCAAATTCCTGTTTATCCTTCCCCTCTCTATTATGCACCTGTAAATGTGTTAATGAGCAGTTCAACTATAATTCAGTTCCAGTCTTTTAGGGAAATATGACCTAAATGAATAGATTTGCTTGCTTGATCTTGTTCTTTCATGCTCACACCTGGCTAGGTTTTCTGGGTAATGGTCTGCTAGTGTTTGAAAGGTCTTGCAACTGCTTATTAGGCCTAGCTAGTATATTGTGTATAATGCTACATTGAATCGTGTCCTTGGCTGGGATAGTAAGTACTTTACTTATAAACGTTCACGCCACTCATAGCTGATGGTTCGAATCACCGGCAGCTTGACATCAAGTGAGAAAGTGTCGATTCTTACAGATGGCTTGAGGTATACAGTACTGCATGGTTCTCCTCGGAGGGGGTGGGAATGGGTGTCTTGGCAGATATAACTGCCACACTCATTTGTGCTCTTACGCGAATAAAGGGTATACACATTTAGATCAAACTTTTTTCCATTTTAGAAGTCCATCATGAGTATAATCCATGTGAGATAAGGAAATTGCGCCCGATGGATCAGAATTGTAACCAGGGACGAGACTTTTGAGTTCCTGGTTGCAGTTCTGATCTTGAGAGTGAGATTTGCCTATTTTACATGGATAAATTCACGATGGATTATTTTTTCCCAGCATAAAACAAAAATTAACTTTAATGACTCTATTGATGTCAGAATAGGTTGACGTCTGTGACGTCTTGATATTAAGATAGAGTTATCTTGCATGTCCATGCCTTTTTTGTGTCTTGATATTAAGATAGAGTTATCCTGCATGTCCATGCCTTTTTTGTCTGTTTTGTATGATGTTTTACGTCATTTTCAACACATGTACAGTTGGTTATACATGACGTTCGATTTTTTCTGTAATGGAGTGCACAGAATCAGAAACATTTCAAGCTTCTTCCGAAATCTAGTTAAAGGTTAATTTACTTGCTGCAAAGATATAGCTAGCTGCATGAAAGGGCTCATTAGAGGCTCACAGTCAGCACCTATTTCATGGGTCAAGATCTGCTAGCAACTGTCAGAAGTTGCCTATCATAAAATTTAAACTGTCATTTTAGAATTATTTTATATTTAGAATTTCGTAATTCTTGGTTTTAAGAAACTCATTACTCAATGACAGTTACAGTCTAAATCTGTTTCTCACAGCATTTTAAAGAACAGATTGAGTAAAGTGATGTCATCATGGTCATAATGTCATGACAGAAACAACCAAATAAAACTATGAATGGAACATTATGATTGGAAACCTGTTACTTGAGCAAGGTGTAGAGACTCAATCCCGTTAACACGTTATATTAGGTTATATTGGGACAGCAACCCCAGAGGGAGATGAGATACAAGATTAAGTTTCTCGTCAACGATTTCTCCATCAGATAGCAAACCCACGTGGGGGCAGATGTCTATATACGCCTTATATATCCCCTGATGTAAGCCTCATGTATATCAAGAACATGTTCTACAGATTTTGATGAAATTTTAAGGTTGACAACTGTGAGTTGCTTTGGGAGAGCTTAGTGACCGAAGTAGTGAAGGAATCCTGCTTGACACTCATCAAGTGTCTGATATACATCAGCGTCTCATCAATTCACAGGCCGCCAGATTGATCACCAGAATTATGGCTTTTTCTTTTCTCATTTGGTTTACCAGGAACTTAACTGCATCCATAAACAAGTTACAGGACATTAAGGGGAATCAAATTCATTCACAGCATCACCCGGGTAATCACTTTCACTGATAGAAAATCCATGAACCTGTTTTTGTCTTCGTCACCCTGAGTTGGAATTAATGGCTAACTTATTATATTAGCTCTGTGGGCTACAAATGATAAATCAATTCGCCCCTCCATTGATTTAATTGTCACAATCACTTTATCGGTACCTGTATTCTCTCATCAGCTTGATTAAGAGAAATCCATGGCGGATACGTGCTGCATCCTTTTGAATAGAAATGTATTGGAGAAAACTAATAACACAAACATAGATTGATCACCATATAAAGTATAAAATATATTTATATGGAAAAGCACTGGTTTTTAGCTCTACTGATCAGAGATCAGCAGAGCTTATGCCGTGGTGCGGCGTCCGTCGTCCGTCCGTCCGTCCGTCTGTCTGTCCGTCTGTCCGTTAACTTTTATTTGTAGCGACTACTCCTCTGAAACTACTGGATGGATATTCATAAAACTTTACAGAAATGTTGCCCATGAAGTCTAGTTGATCCTAGCAAAAATTCATGTTGATGTGAAATCCAAGATGGCCGCCAAAGCTAAAAATAGATTTTTTAAATTCAAGTTTGTAGCGACTACTTCTTGAAAACTGTAAGTGATATTGATATGGGACTTTTTCTAAAATGATCAGCATGACATGATGTTGGTCCTTGTCGAAAATCGTTATGATTTGACGTTAAACATGGCTGCCAGCGGCCATCTTTGTTTACATAGAGTTATATAATGAAAACTTGTAGCGACTACTCCTCTGAAACTACTTGACGGATTTTCATGAAACTTCACAGGAATGTTGCTCTTGATGTCTAAATGATCCTAGCAAAATTTCAGGTCGGCCGGAAATTCAAGATGGCCGCCACGGCTAAAAATAAATTTTCAAAATACAAGTTTGTAGCGACTACTTCTTGAAAACTATAAGTGATATTGATATGGGACTTTTTCTAAAATGATCAGCATGACATGATGTTGGTCCTTATCAAAAATCGTTTTGATTCGACGTTAAACGTGGCTGCCAGCGGCCATCTTTGTTTACATAGAGTTATATAGTAAAAACTCATAGCGACTACTCCTCTGAAACTACTTGGCGGATTTTCATGAAACTTTACAGGAATGTTGCTCTTAATGTCTTATTGATCCTAGCAAAATTTCAGGTCGGCCGGAAATTCAAGATGGCCGCCATGGCTAAAAATAGATTTTCAAAATACAAGTTTTTAGCGACTACTTCTTGAAAACTATTAGTGATATTGATATGGGACTTTTTCTAAAATGATCAGCATGACATGATGTTGATCTTTGTGGAAAATTATTTTGATTCGACGTTAAACATGGCTGCCAGTGGCCATCTTTGGTTACACAGAGTTATATTGTAAAAACTTGTAGCGACTACTCCTCTGAAACTACCTGACGGATGTTCATGAAACTTCACAGGAATGTTGATCTTGATGTCTAGTTGATCCTAGAAAAATTTCAGGTCGGCCGGAAATTCAAGATGGCCGCCACAGCTAAAAATAGATTTAAAATAAATAAGTTTGTAGCGACTACTTCTTCAAAACTATAAGAGATATTGATATGGGACTTTTTCTAAAATGATCAGTATGACATGATGTTGGTCCTTGTCGAAAATTGTTTTGATTTGACGTTAAACATGGCTACCAGCGGCCATCTTTGTTTACATAGAGTTATATAATGAAAACTTGTAGCGACTACTCCTCTGAAACTACTTGACGGATTTACATGAAACTTCACAGGAATGTTGCTCTTAATGTCTAATTGATCCTAGCAAAATTTCAGGTCGGCCGGAAATTCAAGATGGCCGCCACGGTTAAAAATAGATTTTCAAAAAACAAGTCTGTAGCGACTACTTCCTGAAATCAAAATCAATCAGTAGAGCTTCAAGGTCATTGACCTCTTGTTTATCTTATCTCGATAGGTTTATCCGATTATGTCCTACAAAATATAACATAAAACACTGATCAATGAATCTATATGGGATTAAATTCAAAATTAAGATCCTGTAATTGATAAAGGATGTTTGCTAGTTTCTACTAGTTAGTCATGCAGGGCTTACTGTCATTTTCAAAGTTGTATGGGCCTAGTTGTATGGGCCTAGTTGTATGGGCCTGAATTTATATAATATGCATATTTTAGACCTATTCAGTTTGTTTTTTAAATCCTTTATTATTGCATAATCTTTTGTCAACTTTTTAATTGTCGATTATAGGCAGATGTTGTTTATGCCAGCTCGGTCAACGCATGTTAAATGTGTTTGTAACAGAAGCTATGATTGAAGATATAATAACTTCCTGTTGTGTATTTTAGATATAATAACTTCCCATTGTGTATTTAGATATAATAACTTCCCATTGTGTATTTTAGATATAATAACTTAATTCCCATTGTATATTTAGATATAATAACTTCCCAATGTGTATTTAGATGTAGTAACTTCCCATTGTGTATTTAGATTTAATAACTTCCTGTTGTGTATTTAGATATAATAACTTCCCATTGTGTATTTAGATATAATAACTTCCCGTTGTGTATTTAGATATAATAACTTCCAGTTGTGTATTTTAGATATAATAACTTCCCGTTGTGTATTTAGATGTAACAACTTCCCGTTGTGTATTTAGATATAATAACTTCCAGTTGTGTATTTAAGATATAATAACTTACCGTTGTGTATTTAGATGTAACAACTTCCCATTGTGAATTTAGATATAATAACTTCCCGTTGTGTATTTAGATGTAACAACTTCCCATTGTGTATTTAGATATAATAACTTCCCGTTGTGTATCCCGGCTATGGAAGCGATAGTCGGTAACTATGAATATGTAAAACTAGAGAAACGTAATGTCAGGCTTTAATTACATACAATTATACAGTGTGTATATAACCGTATACTTTTTCTAGACATGTAGAATATAAGTGAAGTGCAATAAACTAATAATATGGAAACAAGGACTTGGACATTTGAACAGCCTCAAACACATAAGGCTGTGAAATCTAATCAACAATAGTAACAAGTTAGATCAAACACGGAAACGCGCAGTAATAACAAAATATTTAAATGGGGGGAAATACACACAAAATGAAAATTGTGTTATATCGCCGAAGGAAATAGTAGCTTATAACATACATCGTCGCGAAAGGAGTAGTAGGTCAAAACAACATTGTCGCACAGGTCAAGACTAACCGTCAAGACCAACCGTCAAGACCAACCGCCCTCTAAAAGTTGGTAATGTCAGGAAATCTCTCTTTAAAAGTTAAACAAAAGTTGATTTGATGGTGTTATCAGTTTCACACTGTCAAAACCCAATAAACATTGTTGACATAGCAGATGAGAGTGCTTTCTAATTTAAATAAGGCATTCATTTTAAAATTAAAAATCATCCCAGAGCAGATGGTGTATCATAACTATAAAAAAAATGAAGTGGGTGTGGTGGGTAGCCCGCTCCTGACCATCTCTTGAAAACCCAAACCGCGCTGTTTGTGCCAGCGTCTGAAAAAAATCCTGGGGAGAACCCTCGTGACTTATCACATATATAGTTGCTGTTTTTAGCTCTTCTGATCAGAGATCAGCAGAGCTTATGCCGTGGTGCGGCGTCCGTCATCCGGCCGTCCGTCTGTCTGTAAACTTTTTTTTGTAGCGACTTCTCCTCTGAAACTGCTGAATGGATTTTCATGAAACTTTACAGAAATGTTGCCCATGAAGTCTAGTTGATCCTAGCAAAAATTCATGTTGATGTGAAATCCAAGATGGCCGCCAGATCTAAAAATAGGTTTTTAAAAAACAAGTTTATAGCGACTTCTTCATGAAAACTATAAGTGATATTGATATGGGACTTTTTCTAAAATGATCAGCATGACATGATGTTGGTCCTTGTCGAAAATCGTTTTGATTCGACGTTAAACATGGCTGCCAGCGGCCATCTTTGTTTACATAGAGTTATATAATGAAAACTTGTAGCGACTACTCCTCTGAAACTACTTGACGGATTTTCATGAAACTTCACAAGAATGTTGCTCTTGATGTCTTATTGATCCTAGCAAAATTTCAGGTCGGCCGGAAATTCAAGATGGCCGCCACGGCTAAATATAGATTTTTAAAAAAGAAGTTTGTAGCGACTACGTCTTGAAAACTATAAGTGATATTGATATGGGACTTTTTGTAAAATGATCAGCATGACATGATGGTTATCAGAGTCAAACATTATTTTGATTCGACGTTAAACATGGCTGCCAGTGGCCATCTTTGTTTACATAGAGTTATATGATGAAATCTTGTAGCGACTACTCCTCTGAAACTACTTGACGGATTTTCATGAAACTTCACAGGAATGTTGCTCTTGATGTCTTATTGATCCTAACAAAATTTCAGGTCGCCCGGAAATTCAAGATGGCTGCCATGGCTAAAAATAGATTTTCAAAATACAAGTTTGTAGCGACTACTACTTGAAGACTATAAGTGATATTGATATTGGACTTTTTGTAAAATGATCAGCATGACATGATGTTGGTCCTTGTCAAAAATTGTTTTGATTCAACGTTAAACATGGCTGCCAGCGGCCATCTTTGTTTACATAGAGTTATATAGTAAAAACTTGTAGCGACTAATACTTTGAAATTACTTGGCAGATTTTCATGAAACTTTACAGGAATGTTGCTCTTAATGTTTAATTGATCCTAGCAAAAGTTCAGATCGACCAGAAATTCAAGATGGCCTCCATAGCTAAAATTAGATTTTTTAAAAAAGAAGTTTGTAGCGACTACGTCTTGAAAACTATAAGTGATATTGATATGGGACTTTTTGTAAAATGATCAGCATGACATGATGGTTATCAGAGTCAAACATTATTTTGATTCGGCGTTAAACATGGCTGTCAGCGGCCATCTTTGTTTACATAGAGTTATATAATGAAAACTTGTAGCGACTATTCCTGTGAAACTACTTGACGGATTTTCATGAAACTTCACAGGAATGTTGCTCTTGATGTCTAATTGATCCTAGCAAAATTTCAGGTCGGCCGGAAATTCAAGATGGCCGCCACGGCTAAAAATAATTTTTCAAAAAACAAGTCTGTAGCGACTACTTCCTGAAATCAAAATCAATCAGTAGAGCTTCAAGGTCATTGACCTCTTGTTTTTAATACCGTCATGATTATATATACTGAAATTATTAGTTTGCACTTTTAGGAAATAAATGGTTTGATATGAAAATCCTTTGGGATATACTGGTGTATATCAATTATGAAACAATTATAGACCATCATGCAACCTCTGACATTTTGTGTCTTCAGTTTGCTAGAAGTTTTATTAGGATCAATCTAAACCTAAAAGTTAATGATTTATATGTTCATGTGTAGAGTTTATAACTTTGTATATATAATATAGAGGACCTCATGGAAGATTAGTTTATAACTAAATGTGTTATTAATGTACTGAGAGACTGGGTGCTCTTAGAATCATAATACCGAAAAATTCCCACAAATAGGAGAACAATTTATAAAATTATTAACATGTGATTTTAGTCATTTGTAATGAACAAAGCAAATATGTTTTCCCATAAAACTCAGTGTTAACATGAGTTACACTTATGATGAACTGTTTTCTGTGATGAAGATACCCCCCATAATCACTGGTCTGTACAGAACTTGGTACGAAAATAATGGCTCAGCATAAACTGTATTTAGTAATAATATTGTGTATGATTTAGGAGCTGGGCGGTATTTATAATGATTAACAATATTTACTTGACTAATGACTGTAACCTTTAGTGTCTTTGAAGTGAGTTTCATGTAACATTATTAGCTCTACTGGCCGAAGGCCAGCAGAGCTTATGGGATGGCGAGTTGTCCGTCGTCCGTCCAATTGTCCGTCCGTTGTCCGTCCGTCGTCCGTCCGTCCGTCTGTTAACTTTTGCCTTGTGAACACTCTAGGGCCTTCATTATTAATCGAATCTTTACGAAACTTTGCCAGTGTCTTTATATCAATGAAAGCTCGGACAAGTTTGAAAACCAGTCTGATCGGATAATTTTCACCAGAGTTATGGCCCTTGTTTTGCTGAAAAATGCCATATTAAGCCTTGTGAACACTCTAGAACCTTCATTTATTATTTGATCTTTACCAAACTTGCACATATTGTTAATATTAATGAAAGCTCGGACAAGTTCGAAAACCAGGTAAATCGGATCAGTTACACCGGAGTTATGGCCCTTGTTTTTTCTGAAAATTGCCATTTTCTGCCTTGTGAACGCTCTAACACCTTCATTTATTATTTGATCGTTACCAAACTTGCACAGATTGTTAATACCAATGATAGCTTCGACAAGATCGAAAATCAACTAAATTGGTTCAGTAACACCAGAGTTGTGGCCCTTGTTTTTTCTGAAAAATGCCATTTTCTGCCTTGTGAACGCTCTAGCACCTTCATTTATTATTTGATCTTTACCAAACTTGCACAGATTGTTAATATCAATGAAAGCTCAAACAAGTTCGAAAACCAGCTAAATCGGAACAGTAACACAGGAGTTATGGCCCTTGTTTTTTTTGAAAAATGCTATTTTCTGCCTTGTGAACACTCTAGGGCCTTCAATATTAATCGGACCTTTACTTAACTTTGCCAGTGTCTTTATATCAATGAAAGCTCAGACAAGTTCGAAAACTGGCAAGATCGAAGTAATTTCACTGGAGTTATGGCCCTTGTTTTGCTGAAAAATGCCATATTAAGCCTTGTGAACACTCTAGCACCTTCATTTATTATTTGATCTTTACCAACCTTGCACAGATTGTTAATATCAATGAAAGCTCTGACAAGTTCGAAAACCAGCTAGATCGGACCATAAACAGCGGAGTTATTGCCCTTGATTTAGTTAAAATTGCTATATTTTGCCTCATTAAGATGATAGGGCCTTCATCTTTCATCCAATCTTTACCATACTTTACTAGATTGTTTATATAAATGAGAGCTAGGACAAGATCGAAAACTAGCTGGATCAGACCATTAACAGCGGAGTTATGGCCCTTGATTTAGTTAAAAATGCTATATTTGGCCTCGTTAAGACGAAAGGGCCTTTATCTTTCATTCGATCTTTACCAAACTTCACCAGATTGTTTATATCAATGACAGCTCAGACATTTTCGAAAACCAGCCAGATCGGACCAGTAACAGATGAGTTATGGCCCTTGATTTAGTTGAAATTGCTATATTTTGCCTCGTTAATTCGATAGGGCCTTCATCTTTCATCTGATCTCTACAAAATTTACCTGATTGTTTATATCAATTACAGCTCAGACAATTTCTAAAACCAGCCAGATCGGACCAGTAACAGATGAGTTATGGCCCTTGATTTAGTTAAAAATGCTATACTTTGCCTCGTTAAGACGATAGGGCCTTCATTTTTCATGCGATCTTTATGAAACTTTACTAGATTGTTAATATCAATGACAGCTCAGTCAAGTACGAAAACCAGCCGGATCGTACCAGTAACAATGGAGTTGTGGCCCTTGATTTAGTTAAAAATCCTACATTTTGCCTTGTTAAGACGATAAGGCCTTCATCTTTCATCCGATCTTTAAGAAACTTTACCAGATTGTTAATATCAATGAAAGCTTGGAAAAGCTCGAAAAATATCCAGATTAGACCATTTACATCGGAGTCATGGCCTTTGATTTTCTGAAATATGCTATATCTTGGCCTCATTAAGACGAAAGGGCCTTCATTTGGCCGGATTTCATTGAAACTTTGCAGGGATGATCATTACCAAGCCTAGTTGTACATAGTCACCGTGTTCCAGTTGAATGATTTTGGCGGAGTTATAGCCCTTTAAAGGTTTTAATACACAAACTTTGTTCTGACTAGTTCTTTGAACCCCTGGTCGGATTAAACAAACGTTTTAGGGATGATCAATTCTATGTCTAGTTGTGCAAATCATCGCCGTGTTCCGGTTGAATGATTTTTGGCGGAGTTATGGCCCTTTAAAGGTTTTAATACACAAACTTTGTTCTGATCTACTTCTCCTGAACCCCTCGCCAGATTTCAATAAAACTTTGCAGGGATGATCGCACCAAGCCTAGTTGTGCATGTCATCGTCACGTTTCGGTTTACAGATATTTGGCAGAGTTATGGCCCTTTAAAGGATTTTGATACTACAATTTTTTTCTAGGCTAGTTCTCCTGAACCCCTGGCTGGATACAGACGAAACTTGACAAGGATGATCAGTATCAAGCCTAGTTGTGCATATCATCGCCATATTTTGGTTAAATGATTTTTGGTAGAGTTGTGACCCTTTAAATGTTTTAATACACAAACTTTGTCCAGATAGTCTCTTCTGAACTCTTTGCCAGATTTCAGCGAATCTTGGCGAGGATGATTAGTACTTAGCCTAGTTGCACCTATCATTGCCATGTTCTGGTTGAATGATTTTTGAAAGACTCATGGCCACTTATACATAAACTTTATCTTGAGCCAGTAGAGCGTCCACAGGCCCTCTTGGGCCTCTTGTTATGTATATATATGCTTCTATAATGATGGTGTATTCTGGAGATGGTTAAAGTAGGAAATCGTTAAAATGGAATAAAAGAAGTCGTGAAAATGGCTGTAACATCTCTTAGTCAGGTGACAATTCTGTTGGCTTCATAATTTTAATGAGTGAATATGTTGTGTTTTATGAGGTGCTACATTGAATATGTTGTGTTTTATGAGGTGCTACATTGAATATGTTGTGTTTTATGAGGTGCTACATTGAATATGTTGTGTTTTATGAGGTGCTACATTGAATATGTTGCATTTTATGAGGTGCTACATTGAATATGTTGTGTTTTATGAGGTGCTACATTACAAGTATAAGCACACTTTCTTCTGAATAATTATGTACATCCATAAATTGTTTTATACCAGAAATTTAAGGTGGAATGAAAGAAAGAAAAGAAGAGTTCTAAATTGATATTATATCAGAATAAACTTTTTTGTTGTACTGCTTTGTAATATTGTTAGAAAAAAATAAAGGAAATCGTGAACAACTTGATTCCAACTTTCTATCTTAAGTTGCCTAATTTTTAAAACCCAAATAAATGTCAAGCAATTATTTTCAAGGCAGAAAGTTTTCTGGAGCCTTAAAATTCACTTAATTTTAAGTTAGAGCCTTAAAATTCACTTAATTTTAAGTTACGTTACCACTCATATGCAGCCCAATCAGGGAATTATAACCCATTGGGTTTCATTGGTTTTAATCTTCTTCATTAAACATTGAAATTAACATTGTAATGTTTCTGCAAATGTAATGTTTCTGCAAATTAAGTTAAACGCATTTTAATACCTGTTGTGAATATGTTAATCTGCATTTTAAATTGCAGTTATTATATAATGCTACTTCTGTTTCAAAGTTGATTCAAATTTCGCTTAATGATTGAACGACTGTCAATTTCATGAATGCTACGTTTTTCTCCATAATACAATAATAACAGATTCTATACGATTATGTATATAGTATTTTATGAAATACCCAATTTCCACCTGTAATGCCACTTCAGACCATTTTGGCTGCCGTGTTGATTTATGGACCTCGGGCAAGATTCTGGCATGCAGGAAGTTGTTAAAAGTTATTTTCTATTGAAATTTTGTTCTGATGTCAAAATTGGATATCTAACTGGTTTTATGTACAGTCGCCGTCATGGAAACGGGACAATTATTGAAAAGTGGGTGGGGTAGGTTCCTGTTTGCTGGATGCATCAAAGAATTCATGTGGACAATTATTCTGTAATTTCCTTGGACAGCTCAGTAATTTACGTTTATGGTTAGACACAATTATATAATCAATGCTTGAGCTTTGAGCATGGTGCCTTAATATTAGATTCATTTCACTCAGTCTGTGCAAATCTAAAGTGAAGTTTTCTGGTCCAGATTGTTGTCTGAAGTCTTTGCTCTGTAACATAAGGGAATATGACATTAAAGGGACACAAGGCAATCTTGAGTTTTACATAAAGCACCATTGGTTGTTTATAAAGGCTTGACTTAGTTAAAGGGACACATGGCAATCTTGAGTTTTACATAAAGCACCATTGGTTGTTTATAAAGGCTTGACTTAGTTAAAGGGACACATGGCAATCTTGAGTTTTACATAAAGCACCATTGGTTGTTTATAAAGGCTTGACTTAGTTAAAGGGACACATGGCAATCTTGAGTTTTACATAAAGCACCATTGGTTGTTTATAAAGGCTTGACTTAGTTAAAGGGACACATGGCAATCTTGAGTTTTACATAAAGCACCATTGGTTGTTTATAAAGGCTTGACTTAGTTAAAGGGACACATGGCAGTCTTGAGTTTTACATAAAGCACCATTGGTTGTTTATAAAGGCTTGACTTAGTTAAAGGGACACATGGCAATCTTGAGTTTTATATCAGGCATTACAACTAGTACAGCGATTTATTAATCCTGTATCATTTTGACTTTAAAACTGCTTGCATATAATTAAATAAAAAATTGAGAATTCTATTTCCTTCATTATTCTACACATTTTTAGCTCGACTATTCGAAAAACAAGAGAGCTTATGTAATCACCCCAGGGTTGGCATCGGCGTCCCATATCAGGATTTGCGTGTAAGCTGTGTTTACAATTCTATATGTCTTAAATTTATTATCCTAGCACAACCAAATTTGGCCATGGGGTTCCTTATAGCATTATCTCAAGGGCTGCATAAGCAATTTTGGTACCTGTAATCCAAATTATGATAGCGCATAAAATGTGTCCCATTTCACATCCAATTTTGCATGTAAGCTGTTTACACGTCTTTATCTCTTACATTTCTTACCCTAGCACAACCAAATTTGGCCATTAGCTTCCTTATAGCATTATCTTAAGGGCTGCATAAGCAATTTTGGTTCCTAGGATCCATGGGCTCCCATGGAACCCAAATTCTGATAGCCCTTAAAATGTGTCTGTTTAAAATTGTGCGTGTAAGCTGTGTTTACAGGTCTATTTCTCTTACATTCTTGTCCTAGCTGAACTAAATTTGGGAATTGGTTTCCGTATAGTATGTTGTAAAGTGTCAGGTAAGTGATTTTGTCTTCTGCAAATCTGGGCTCCCATGGAACCCAAATTGTAATGACCCATAAAATGTGCAATAAAGGCAGATCTAGGTTTGCATGTAAGCATTTATATATCTATAATTTTGGTTTGGAATTTCTTCTAGCATTATGCATCTTATTCATACTTCACCTATATTGGGGCATGGGCTCCCTCCTCCAAAACGCCCCCTATCCCTCCCCACTCCCCCCCACCCCACCATTCACACGTTTTTTAGCTCGACTGATCAGAGATCAGCAGAGCTTATGCCGTGGTGCAGCGTCCGTCGTCCGTCCGTCTGGCCGTCTGTCCGTCTGTCCGTAAACTTTTATTTGTAGCGACAACTCCTCTGAAACTACTGGATGGATATTCATGGAACTTTACAAAAATGTTGCCCATCAAGTCTAGTTGATCCTAGCAAAAATTCATGTTGATGTGAAATCCAAGATGGCCGCCAAAGCCAAAAATAGAGTTTTAAAATACAAGTTTGTAGCGACTACTTCTTGAAAACTATAAGTGATATTGATATGGGACTTTTTCTAAAATGATCAGCATGACATGATGTTGATCCTTGTCAAAAATCGTTTTGATTCAACGTTAAACATGGCTGCAAGCGGCCATCTTTGTTTACATAGAGTTATATTGTAAAAACTTGTAGCGACTACTCCTCTGAAACTACTTGGCGGATTGTCATGAAACTTTAGAGGAATGTTGCTCTTGATGTCTAATTGATCCTAGAAAAATTTCAGGTCGGCCGGAAATTCAAGATGGCCGTCACAGCTAAAAATAGATTTTTAAAAAATAAGTTTGTAGCGACTACTTCTTGAAAACTATAAGTGATATTGATATGGGACTTTTTCTAAAATGATCAGCATGACATGATGTTGATCCTTGTGGAAAATTATTTTGATTCGATGTTAAACATGGCTGCCAGTGGCCATCTTTGGTTACATAGAGTTATATAATGAAAACTTGTAGCGACTACTCCTCTGAAACTACTTGACGGATGTTCATGAAACTTCACAGGAATGTTGCTCTTGATGTCTAGTTGATCCTAGAAAAATTTCAGGTCGGCCGGAAATTCAAGATGGCCGCCACAGCTAAAAATAGATTTAAAATAAATAAGTTTGTAGCGACTACTTCTTCAAAACAATAAGAGATATTGATATGAGACTTTTTCTAAAATGATCAGTATGACATGATGTTGGTCCTTGTCGAAAATCGTTTTGATTTGACGTTAAACATGGCTGCCAGCGGCCATCTTTGTTTACATAGAGTTATATAATGAAAACTTGTAGCGACTACTCCTCTGTAACTACTTTGACGGATTTTCATGAAACTTCACAGGAATGTTGCTCTTAATGTCTAATTGATCCTAGCAAAATTTCAGGTCGGCCGGAAATTCAAGATGGCCGCCACGGTTAAAATAGATTTTCAAAAAACAAGTCTGTAGCGACTACTTCCTGAAATCAAAATCAATCAGTAGAGCTTCAAGGTCATTGACCTCTTGTTTTGTTTTTGTTTTACATATTTCTGTGTTGTTTTAGTCAATTCTTACACATATATGTTGCCCCTCCCCCACTACCCTGCGTCTCCCACACCCCCCTCTACCCACTTGAAACTCTTTTTTTTTTTTATACGTATTTCTGTGTTGTTTTAGTCAATTCTAACACATAACTTCTTACACATACACTTCTCAAAACTGCTAACTACACCGCTCACGTTTTGGGTTATATATATCGATGGGTTGAATGTTTTTCAATAAAATAAAAAGGAAATACCAATTCAATCATTTTTACATCATTTCATTTTATTTTTTCATGGGCAATGCTAGAACTAAACCACAATAAGTTGATTGTGTTTTAACCTTGTTGTTTTTTTGTTGTTGATTGAAAAAATGGTTTTCAGCCCTGCAGATATTATTTAATTTCACTATCATATGCAACATTTCACCAAGCAGTGTATTAGCCAGCCAATTGTGCAGCTGCTTTTGCACGGCCGTTCTGAAAAATCGTGGCCAATAATATATATATATATATTTTTTTTTTTGCTGAACAACACTTTCAAACTCTTACTTTCTCATATTGTAATGTTTTGCATATATTTATAAAAGAAACATGAAATGTACCTTTTTCACCTTTATCTGTAAAAACAAACTTAAAGTTCTAGAACAGTTCAATAACGTTAACTTGATAGAACTTGATAGAAGAACAGTTCAAGAACACAACAATTCAAGAACAACAATAGTCCAAGAACCTCTGTTCTAGAACAGTTCAAGAACGTTAAATGGCCGCTTCTAGAACAACAGTTCAAGAACAACAACAGTTCAAGAACCTTAGTTCCAAGTACTATTGTTTTTCTTGAACAGAGGTTCTTGAACTATTGTTCTAGAAACGGCCATTTAACGTTCTTGAACTGTTCTAGAACTTGTTCAAGAACTGGTGCAAGAACAGTTCATGAACGTTTCTTGAAATTCTCGCAGGGGACAGAAAATGGCTGTTCAAGAACTAGTTCTAGAACAGAAACCCTTTCATGTATTGGTGCGCCTTAAAACCCAATTCAATTCAATTCAGTTCATGAACAGGAAATGGCCGGTTCTAGAACTGTAAGTTCAATGAAAAGGCCAGTTCTAGAACTATAAGTTCAAGAAATAGTTCAAGAACTTATAGTTCTAGAACCCTAGTTCAAAACAGAATGGCCGGTTCTAGAACTATGAACTATAAGTTCTAGAACCGGCCATTTTCTGTTCATGAACTGTAACCTAGAACCAGTTCTTGAACTAGTTCAACTTTCTCGCAGGGGCAGTAATATGTACAATTTGCTATTGTCTATATTCTAATAATTGATATTAATGATTGAACAAACTATAATGCAAGTAGGAAAACTAATAAACGGGGTGCCTTGAGTTTTTAAAATATCAAGATTGCCTATGTCCCTTTAAAAGTGCTTACAATTAAAATGTTTTGGAATTTATATCTTAAACAATCAAAACTTGGTTTTCCTGTCTGTTTAATATCAAAATGCCTGTTAATCATACAGGCTTTATTGATTTCTGCAGTTATCTTGTGTCAGCAACTACAGTCAGTGCAGTATGACTGTAATATGTGTATTCAGAAGGAAAACAAAAGATTCCAAGGCCCATAAATCAGCAAGAGCATTGCCAATTATTTATTAAAGGGAGTGTGCATGCATTTACAGTCTGATGTGTTTGTAACATAAGCTATGATTGGATAAGACTTATGTCAAACAAAAGTTGATTGGATGCAGCATGTTGTCAGACAAAAGTTGATTGGATGCAGCATGTTGTCAAACAAAAGTTGATTGGATGCAGCATGCTGTCAAACAAAAATAATTGGATGCAGCTTTTGTTGTCAAACAAAAGTTGATTGGATGCAGCATGTTGTCAAATAAAAGTTGATTGGATGCAGCATGTTGTCAAACAAAAGTTGATTGGATGCAGCTATTGTTGTCAAACAAAAGTTGATTGGATGCAGCATGCTGCAAATAAAAGTTGATTGGATGCAGCTGTTGTTGTCAAACAAAAGTTGATTGAATGCAGCTATTGTTGTCAAACAAAAATAATTGGATGCAGCTTTTGTTGTCAAACAAAAGTTGATTGGATGCAGCATGTTGTCAAACCAAAGTTGATTGGATGCAGCTGTTGTTGTCAAATAAAAGTTGATTGGATGCAGCATGTTGTCAAACAAAAGTTGATTGGATGCAGCTATTGTTGTCAAACAAAAGTTGATTGGATGCAGCATGCTGCAAATAAAAGTTGATTGGATGCAGCTGTTGTTGTCAAACAAAAGTTGATTGAATGCAGCATGTTGTGAAACAAAAGTTGATTGGATGCAGCTATTGGTCAGGCAAAAGTTGATTGGATGCAGCTATTGTTGTCAAACAAAAGTTGATTGGATGCAGCATGTTGTCAAACAAAAGTTGATTGGATGCAACATGTTGTCAAACAAAAGTAATTGGATGCAGCTTTTGTTGTCAAACAAAAGTTGATTGGATGCAGCTATTGTTGTCAAACAAAAGTTGATTGGATGCAGCATGCTGCAAACAAAAGTTGATTGGATGCAGCATGTTGTCAAACAAAAGTTGATTGGATGCAACATGTTGTCAAACAAAAGTAATTGGATGCAGCTTTTGTTGTCAAACAAAAGTTGATTGGATGCAGCATGTTGTCAGTTACAAAATCAAAATGCAGTAAACATTGTTGGCATAACAAGAAGTGTGAATCTGAGTAATTACATATAACTTACAGCAATTACCAAATCCAAGTGTTGCTGCACCATGTGTCCTAAATTTAAACAGGAAGTTTTAACACAAAAGCTGAATAATTCTAGGGTGACTTAAATTTCACTTGGCCATTGAAAAAAAAAAGCGAAGTGTAATTTTCATGAAGATATGAAAAACACTCAACATGTTTGCGGTAAGTTTATCCAAATGATTGTAGATTTTCTTTAATTTTTTTTGGAAGTTTGTTTTTAATACTTTCATAATTTTGTACTGCAATTATTAGTTTACAAATTGCTGAAAAATACCCACTTAAATAGGAGAGAAATTCTGAAAACTGTTCACATGAGATTTTAGCATGTTTTCCAGCAATAATATTGTAATGGCAGGGAAACAGATAAGCACTCGCCCGTCGCCCATAGCGAGTAAAAAATGGCCTGGGCGACTAAAACTTGACTTTCAAGTGCCCAGGTGGCGACCAAAAATATTCAAATCCAAAAACCGGCAAGGGAGGTAATTCATTGAAAACAAACATTGAAGTTCGAGGATTTCACCCGCAAATTATTTTTTTAGTCCCATGAACAACATAGTTTTGCTGATGGGGTCATTGTCGTATCGGGTACTACAGAAAGGTACCCGGGGTACATTTATGACAGAAATGTACCCGAAAATCTTAGAATTCCAGAACAGCCCCATAAGTATACTTACTCCCTGAATAAAGTGACATGCGACACTGGGCTACTGATTCTGAAGCTGGGCCCCTAACTTTTGCAAGCAAGGGGCCCAGCTGGCTCCTAGTCCAAAAATGTTAAGCTTCATCCCTGAATGGTCATAGCAATTTCCCATGAAATTCCTTGTTAACATCAAAAAGGATTGTTATGAACCAGTTTCTCATAAAAATACACCCCATAATCATTGGTTTGTACAGAACTTGGTAGAAAATAATGGCTAGCATAAATTGTGTTTAGTAATAATATTGTGTATGATTTACTAGCTGGGCGGTATTATGATTCAAAATATTTACTTTACTAATGACTGTTTGTAACCTTCAGGGTCTTTGAAGTGAGTTTCATGTAAATTATTGGTGGCGATCTTTAGATCGCTGCCTCTATTTCAGACGGTGTATTGGAAATGGTATGGGTTTGTAAATTGGTATGGGTTTTGACTGTGTTTCATGTAGCAGTTGATACCTGTTATTTGTATAGAAATAAATAGCGACCCAATCAAAAAAGACTGGATGGGTGTATAGAAATTATTTTTGCACCGCTATGTGATACTTTGTATCACAATTTTTTTGTTATATATATATATGCTTCTATAAAAATGGTGAAATCAGGAGATGGTGAGCAGGAAATCGTTAAAATGTAATAAAAGAAGTCGTGAAACTGGCCATAACTTCTCTAAGGAAGGTATTCTGTCAGCTTTATAATTTTAATGAGTGAATATGTTGTGTTTTATGAGGTGCTATATTACAAATACAAACACATTTTCTTCTGAATAATTATAATATATATCTATATGTTATATCTGACATAAGTTGGTTTATACCAGAAATAAGGTTGAAAGAAAGAAAAAAGTTCTAAGTAATAGAGTATGGTCTCATCCAGTTGGTTAATTTAAACATCGAGATGGGTGTAGCCTATCGAGGTTGTTTAAATCAACCAATGAGATAAGACCATACTCTTATTTGTTTTGTAGCATGTCCATTTCATCTGTCTTCCATTCCCTAACTGCAGATAACTCGTAGTAGGAGTACACCAGCAGGCCTCCACTTTAGCACTCGCAACTTCCATTTTGCGAGTTTTGAATTTGAAAATGCGAGTTGCGAGTTGCTTTCAAGTTAAGAAAATCCTTAAATGTATGACTTGATGGGTTTCCAAGGATAACATAATAACTAACAGGTGAAACAAATGCTTATCTGGTCAGATACATGTACTCTGTCATTATAACAATTTAAGTATTCCGGGGAAAGCTCTCAAACCCCTTCCAAAATTAGTAAATTTTCATCCATTGTAATCCTCCGAATGATCAATCGTAGAGCATCTCCATCATTGATCTTAGTTTTAAAATAACATTTAGCCTTAGAAATTTGAAACAAACACAATAGTTGTAAGAATCAAGCTTAATACGGCTAGGTCTGTTCAAAGTTTTCTACGTCATCAAATAAAATCTTATTCTCACTTTTCACAGATATTGCAATGTGTGAAGTGTAACTATCTATTGTTGTGTAATGATTTCGATTTAAATAACCATAAACATGTTCATGAAACAAAACATGGCCAGAGAACTTTAAAAATATTTACAATTAACAATATTTTGGAATTCATAATTTATATCTTAAACAATCAAAACTTGGTTTCCTGTCTGTTTTAACAAAATGCCTGTTAATCATGCAGGCTTGATTGATTTTGCAGTTTTCTGTGTCAGCAATTACCATGAATGCATTATGACTGTAATATTTGTGTATTCAGAAGGAAAACAACAGATTCCAAGGCCTGTGACCCAGCAAGAGCATTGCCAATTATTTATTAAGTACATCAGACTTTTTTTCTAGAAAAATCTAACATTTTACAAATGTTCAAAATAACATGTACATGTTTTCTAACAGTTTCGAAACGATTGTTCCCAAACTTAATATACACATACCATCATAATGTGCTTCAGTTCCATGTTAAATGTGAACGTGCATTGAATGGAGCTGCATGCTACCTTGGGTTAATTAATCTCTGTGAAAATTATTGATCTGGAGAACTCCACAAATCAGTTAAATTGTGTTGATATTAATACATGTTAAGTTTATAATGCTATCAGAAGTACATAATTATAATCCAATTAAAGTACTTTGATCACATAACGAGGATTTATTTCAGGCTTCAAGCAGCATATAGATTATTATTATAATTTAGGGATACCACAAAATTAATGTCAGAGTCATCCAGTTTTTCAGACCAAACTATTTTCATTTACAATTAAAGACATGATCGCGCGCACTGTGATGAAAAGATCACGGACATTTTACGGCTAGAGACGATAACAAACATGTTAATCCTTTAATGTGGAAAATATTTTTTGAAGCCCTAACATAATTTTATGTTAGACTACAATGTGCAATTTTCTTATAATTGCAATATTTGTTCATTTATTTTGGAATAGAAACATTTAAATCTGGCAGATTAAAAAAAAAAGCTATTTAAATTAATTTTATTATAACAAATAATTTATATTTATTTATTTATAATAAATAAGTATTTTGAAATGCATACACGATTTAGAAATAATAAAAAAAATCGGGTTTAAAATTGTTTCGTCGGGGCCTCATAATATAACCGTACATGCCAATCTCTGTTGAAATTTAGCATCACACTTGCCAAAATGCACCAGAAAAGCAAGTATAATTCAGCTCCTGTTTTTTCTATAGGCTGGTGTTTTGCCTTTAAGTGAGATTGATCGCGGGGCCTAGTTGAGTGCATACAGTCATATACATGATTATGTACATTGATGTTTGTTTGAATGGTGTTTACATCATTTTTATCATTTTTTAGGCCATATATGACAGTCGATTTTTTGTGGTTACAGAGGTAGACCACACTATTTTTGCTGGGTAGAACCAGTACTGTATGTATACCTCCCGCCATCTGTGAAAATTGACACTTTCACACTTTCAGTGGGATTCGAACCAGCGGTAGTGAGATGCGAGACGGTTTACAACGCAGTGTTGTTAACCTCTCAACCATATGTGTTGTAAACCTTCTAGACTCACCGCTGCTGGTTCAAATCCCACTATATATCGAATATGAAACTGACATGTATATGATTGTTTGATTGATTGTTTTATTGGTATTTGGACCCATCAGATGGCCTCCGTGGCCGGGTCAATAAAGACGCTGCGTCTAACTTTCTTGCTTCTCACTGCTGTGGGTTCGAATCTCCCTGGCAGCTCGACTTGTCCAGTGAGAAATTGTCGATTCGTATGGATGGCGGGCGATATATAGTACTGGTTCTACCCAGGATGGCGGGAGATATAAAGTACTGGTTCTACCCAGGATGGCGGGAGATATATAGTACTGGTTCTACCCAGGATGGCGGGAGATATATAGTACTGGTTCTACCCAGGATGACGGGAGATATATAGTACTGGTTCTACCCAGGATGACGGGAGATATATAGTACTGGTTCTACCCATGATGGCAGGAGATATATAGTACTGGTTCTACCCAGGATGGCAGGAGATTTATAGTACTGGTTCTACCCAGGATGGCGGGAGATATATAGTACTGGTTCTACCCAGGATGGCAGTAGATATATAGTACTGGTTCTACCCAGGATGGCGGGAGATATATAGTACTGGTTCTACCCAGGATGGCAGGAGATATATAGTACTGGTTCTACCCAGGATGGCGGGAGATATATAGTACTGGTTCTACCCAGGATGGCGGGAGATATATAGTACTGGTTCTACCCAGGATGGTAGGAGATATATAGTCCTGGTTCTACCCAGGATGGCGGGAGATATATAGTACTGGTTCTACCCAGGATGGCGGGAGATATATAGTACTGGTTCTACCCAGGAAAAATATGGTGGTCTGCCTGTACCAGAAAAAAATCTTTCGAAATTACCAGCGCATTTTACCAGGTACATTAAAGGCAGATTATAATGCTTATTAAAATGTCAATTGATAAAGCCGAGTAAGTTTTCATATGTATTATTACTTAGGGGGAACTCAATCATCATGGAATGGAATAAAACACTGCCAACTAATGGCTTTCAGTTGCCTTCAATACCTTATTGTAAAGTGATCTATCTATAATATCGCAAACAAATGTAAACACATACTTTTAGTTTCAGCTGCTACTTGAGTGTAAAATCCGAAAATGAGTGTTTAATACAAGTGAATTGCTGCAACTCTGCAGTTCTGCAGGTGAGAAGGTTCTAGGCCAATTCTGCATATTTTTATGCTGCCCAAAGGGCGAGCATATAGTTGCCGCTTTGTCCGTCCTTCGGTCCATCACAGTCAGTGTGTCCGTGTGTATGTCACACTTTCTTATGTCCGGAGCATATCTTCAAAACTACTTATGGGACTGTAATGAAACTTCACAAAATGATAGAGGGCAACGAGAGGAAGTGCAGAGTGCAAGGACCGTTCAAATTAGAGTTTTTGCCCTTTGTAATTTTATGCTTAGAATTTTTGTCTGTAGCATGTCTTTAAAACTACTGATGGGACTGCACTGAAACTTCACACAATGATAGAGGGCAATCAGAGGAGGTGCCGAGTGCAAGAACCATAACTCTATATCTTCATTCAAATTAGAATTATTGCCCTTTGTAATTTTATAATTAGAATATTTGTCTGGAGCATATTTTCGAAACTACTGATGGGACTGCAATGAAACTTCACACAATGATAGAGAGCAATGAGTGGAAGTGCAGAGTGCAAGAACTGTAACTCTGCATCATTCAAATTTGAGTTATTTCCCTTTGTAATTTTATACGTCGAATTTTTGTCCGGAGCATATCATCAAAACTACTGATAGGACTGCAATGAAACTTCACACAGTAATACAGGGCAATGAGAGAAAGTACAGAGTGCAAGAACCATTACTCTGTCATCATTCAAATTAGAGTTATTGCCCTTTGTAATTTTATACTTAGATTTTTTATCTGGAGCATAAACTACTAATGGAACTTCAAATTGAAAACTGCTGGGTGATACAAGGCCATATGATAAGTTGAGGATACATTTTGGGGAGCATCCATCAGTTATACCGACTTTCTTGTTTATCTAGATGTTAATGGAGAGCGAGCCTGGAATATTCATTCCTGTTGGTGCCATGTGAACTTTTTGTGTCGATGCGCCATAAAACCCCTATTCAACTCAGATAAAAAAGAGAGAAATTTGAAATTGTCTCAAGTGGGGACATCAGGTGACGTTAGATCAATATGTAGTGCCATGGTGTAATGGTTAGCATCGTGCGGCTTAGTAACTCAGGGATCGCGCGTTCAGTTCCAGCCTGAGAACCTAATTTGGGTTAATTGTCAACATATTTTAGAAATTGTTCCTGAGTAACATTACCAGTCCTTCGGATGAGACTTTGAACTGAGGTCTGCTCCTAAAATGCTAAGTGCAATACAACAAGGGTAAATAAACGTTTACGCACAGTCAGACCAATTATATACTTACGTGACTCAAAGCCTGTAACATCTCTGTTGAGGGTTGAAAAAACAACATATTCAGCCTTTAATAATATACAAAAGTGTTCAGAAAAAAATAAACAGTACTTTATATACTTCACAGTTCCATTGATCATAATCTATATACCCATGATGGAAACAAGAGAGAGAGAGATAACGGTGTGATTTTAGTTTCTCCAGGATCCTAATGATCCTGGCTGAATCAATACCTTGTAACCGGCAGCCTTCTGTAGATATTCACCGATAGTGACATCAACTGATTGTTAATGTTACATTCCATTTCATATTGGACATGTTTTACATTGCTCTACAACGATAGAATCGGATCTATCAAAAAGTTATATATCGCTTTGTCGCTAGGGAGAATATGGAGTAATGTTGGAAATGGAAATTTTATGGAACTTTATGGCAGAAGCTGTGAAATTAAATCTGTATTCTGGCTCGACGCTCGTAGAATCTTTAATTTGACGAGAAGTTGAACCATATGATATTTTATGCAAGCTTCAAATTTTCTTGTTTTACGACTTGTTGTGAGAAATTTTGCCCCCAAAAAAAAGAAGTTCTGACTCGTAGTGATTCAGACTTAAGTGTCAGTTTTTTCCTTGGAATTGTTATTGCAGATAGTTGGGTGACAATTAAGGTAACTGTTTATATTTTTTGTATTTTTACGTTCAATAACTATTTTTTTTATTGTTTGATATTTATTATAGCTTGTACATATAATTATTGGCCATATACATATACTGAGGGATTTTATATGAAATAATACTGTATGCAATTAAGATATACTGACATTTAATACGGGCTTGTCCCCTACGTTCATTTATTCGTTACGTCAGTAAGATGTTCGCCTGTTATTGATGTGTGTTTAATCAAATATTGTGTCTATGGCAGTAGTTTCTTGATTTTACAACCAAAAATGTATTACTTCCAGGGTGCAACAAAAACTTGCTTAACTTAACTCAGTATATAATTATAGGCCTTAAAAGGACTGTCCGTAAGTAAAGCAGATATTGAGCATAACCAAATTACTGTCTGAGTTTTATTCAGTGAAATGTATACATGAAAACATCAGCCTAAACCCAAATAAGTCTGTAGTAATAAAATCGTGAATTTGAAAAAAATAAGTTTTTATGCCCCCACCACCAAATGGTGAGGGGACATATAGCATTAGCCATGCCCGTCCATGTCCATGTCCGTCCGTCTTTCCGTCCCGAAAAGTTTGTTTTTCTCCTCCCACACTTTTCAATCAGTTGCATCGAAACTTTACAGGATGCTTACCTATGATGTCAAGATGTGCATATCTTTTCGGCGTCAAAATCAACCTAATATTACCCAATATTTCTTTTTTAAATGTTACATCATAATATCTTGTGCGTCTATCTCCTTCCGCAGTTTTTAACCAATTACCTTCGAAACTGTACAGGTTGCCTACCTATGATGTCAAGATGTGCGTATTGTTTCGGCGTCCAAATCGACCCAGTATTACTGGAGTTATGGCCCCTTTTTTGTCATATTTTACATAAAAATATCTTGTGTGTGTGTTCACTCTCACACTGTTTAACGATTGCTTCCAAACTTTACAGGATGCTTACCTATGATGTCAAGACTTGCATACCTTTTCGGCATCAAAATCGACCCAGCATTACCGAAGTTATGGCCCTTTTTTCGTCAAATTTTACGTCAAATATCTTGTGTGTCTATCTCCTCCCACAGTTTTCCTCCATTTCTTTTCAAACTTTACAGGACACTTACCTATGATATCAAAATGTGCATATTGATTCGGCGTCAAAATCGATCCAGTATTACCAGAGTTTACATATTACACTGTTTGTTTTCTGTGGGGGCATCCCTGTCCCATGGACACATTTCTAGTTAATTATAGATTTTCGAAAAACAAATTTGTAGCAACTACTATTTAAAAACTATAAGTGATATTGATATTTTTCTAAAACGATCAGCATGACATGAGGTTGGTCATTGTCGAAAATCATTTTGATTCAACGTTAAACCTTTATTTACATAGAGTTATGTAGTTAAAACGTGTGGCGGCTACTCCTCTGAAAATACTTGATGGATTTTCATGAAACTTCACAGGAATGTTGCTCTTGATATCTTAGTTGATCCTAGCAAAACTTCAGGTTGGCCGGAAATTCAAGATGGCCACCACACCTAAAAATAGATTTTTACAAAACAAATTTATAGCGAATACTTCTTGAAAACTACAAATGATATTGATATGGGACTTTTTCTAAAATGATCAGCATAACATGATGTTGGTCCTTGTTGAAAATTATTTTGATTCGACATTAAACATGGCTGTTGCGCCCATCTTTGTTTACATAGAGTTATATAGTAAAAACCTGTAGCGACTACTCCTCTGAAACTACTTGAAAGATTTTCATGAAAGTTCCCTGGATGCTGAACTTGCTATCAAAACCTATCAGTAGAGCTTCAAGGTCATTGACCTCTTGTTATTTTTACATTTTATAAGAGCATCCACTTGGCGTTTTGCATAGTGCCTGAGCGCTACTATTAGAGGAAATATGGTAAATTTCATTTATATACAACCTGAGGGTTGCTGCAATTTCCAAAAGGGATAGATTGTTGCTTGTGCATGGCAGTCTATATGGAACCTCCATAAGACCTCTGATTCTAACAGAAATTGATGC
Source organism: Cyrtodaria siliqua (assembly GCA_037043455.1). Classification (NCBI taxonomy): domain Eukaryota; kingdom Metazoa; phylum Mollusca; class Bivalvia; order Adapedonta; family Hiatellidae; genus Cyrtodaria; species Cyrtodaria siliqua. The sequence goes on from JAWPHD010011625.1 coordinate 36,972, forward strand.
ACATGTCTGATAAAAGCATTGTATTTCTTGGAATTTATTTATCGTTTTGAAATGTATATAGAATGGCAGATTTGTAGTCTGCATCCGTGGAGACTTTATGTAATGACTGGTAAGAATGTTAACATTCTATAAGAACCATCAAATTTCCATTACTGCATGATCACTTAACCTTATTAAATTCATATTTAAACTTCTGCTGCATGTAAAAATGAGATGATAACTGAAAGGGGCTTTTATGTTTTATTAATTGAAGTATAAAATTCTCGGAATGTTTTATATAAATGTTTATTGGCATATGATTGACTTTTCCACGTATTTAATACCAAGCTTTGCATATGGAATAGTCTTGTTTACTCTATATATATAGTATAATCCGTACACAAATTCATATTGTTTTGCTCACAGTTTTATTTAAATCGGACAGAAATTCATATTGTTTTGCTCACAGTCTTATATAAATCAGACAGGAATTCATATTGTTTTACTCACAGTCTTATATAAATTAGACTGAAATTCATATTGTTTTACTCACAGTCTTATATAATTAGACAGAAATTCATATTGTTTTGCTCACAGTCTTATATAAATTAGACTGAAATTCATATTGTTTTACTCAGTCTTATATAAATTAGACAGAAATTCATATTGTTTTGCTCACAGTCTTATATAAACTAGACTGAAATTCATATTGTTTTACTCACAGTCTTTATATAAAATCAGACAGAAATTCATAATGTTTAGCTCAGTATTTATATAAAATCAGACAGAAATTCATAATGTTTGGCTCAATCTTTATATAAAATCAGACAGAAATTCATATTGTTTTGCTCACAGTCTATTAGAGCTACTGCAGGTCCCATTAGAGGGGTATAGGCAAAGGGGTTGAACCCCCCCTAAATTCATGTTCATTTTATCATTTTTTGTTCATGCACATTAAAGGTCTTCATCATGACCCCTCAGGTGACATCTCGCTCAAATCACTAGAGCAGTGGCAGAAAAACATTAAACGTGACTCCAGCGTAAATGGAGTGTCTACAATAGAATTTGCAGCAACTCTTCTGCAGGTGATAAGGTTCTAGGCCCATTCAATTCCCATTGAAATTATGTTACAATATGCAAACTACGTTTAAACCCGAAATAAAGGTTTTATTTCATACCCCAGCCAACGCCGTTTTCGCTTCTTGGAGAAGGGGTTGGATGGGGTATGAACGTTAATACTCGGACCACGTAATGATTCAGTCGATTTACCAAAACATTATCTTTAAGCAGATTTTAATGCAATTTTATCATAATTTCATTGGGTTGTCCCCTGTCAAACCTGTTGGCAATAAGTGTCTTACCTATTTTGCTGTCAAAAAATTACATGTTGAATGAAAAAAGGGCCATAAATTTGCGAAATGCAATTCAGAGTTACGGAACCTGTGTGTGAGTGGGCTTGGTTAAACTAAGACAATTATGCATATAGTTTGATTGAATTTGAATAAGTCAATGTTGAATGTAAAAAACTTGAACCCAAAACCTTCATATAAAATGTTGAAGCTGTCACCGTCACTGCCGCGGCAATAACTGAGATAACCTTGGCGCAGTATGTAAGCTGTCTGTTGTGGCGATAAAACTGCAAACTTTATAAACCTCGCAAATATTACTAAAAACAAAATAACAGATAAGTATGAACCAATGGAAACCACCTTTACGATGTTTGACTTGTTTTAATGCAGTTAATAAAGTACCAGCTCACAAGATCGCATTAATTTTGTCTCTTGTTTTAATGTAAAAAGCCTTGTTATACGATGGTTCATGAGTCTCTGGAGTCTTGGATCTAGCTAATTTTGTGTTTTTAATGTGGAAAGCCTTATCAGCTGGGTGTTTGCATGTAGTGACAGTAGTACAGAAGTGTGCTGTATCTGACAGTAGTGTGCTGTATCTCACAGTAGTACAGAAGTGTGCTGTATCTGACAGCTAGTGTGCTATATCTGACAGTAGTACAGAAGTGTGCTGTATCTGACAGTAGTGTGCTGTATCTCACAGTAGTACAGAAGTGTGCTGTATCTGACAGCTAGTGTGCTGTATCTAACAGTAGTGCAGAAGTGTGCTGTATCTGACAGTAGTGTGCTGTATCTGACAGTAGTACAGAAGTGTGCTGTATCTGACAGCTAGTGTGCTGCATCTGACAGTAGTTGTATCTGACAGTAGTACAGAAGTGTGCTGTATCTGACAGTAGTACAGAAGTGTGCTGTATCTGACAGCTAGTGTGCTGCATCTGACAGTAGTGTGCTGTATCTGACAGTAGTACAGAAGTGTGCTGTATCTGACAGTAGTACAGAAGTGTGCTGTATCTGACAGCTAGTGTGCTGCATCTGACAGTAGTTGTATCTGACAGTAGTACAGAAGTGTGCTGTATCTGACAGTAGTACAGAAGTGTGCTGTATCTGACAGCTAGTGTGCTGCATCTGACAGTAGTTGTATCTGACAGTAGTACAGAAGTGTGCTGTATCTGACAGCTAGTGTGCTGCATCTGACAGTAGCTGTATCTGACAGTAGTACATAAGTGTGCTGTATCTGACAGTAGTGTGCTGTATCAGACAGTAGTACAGAAGTGTGCTGCATCTGACAGTAGTGTGCTGTATCTGACAGTAGTACAGAAGTGTGCTGTATCTGACAGTAGTGTTCTGTATCTGACAGTAGTACAGAAGTGTGCTGTATATGACAGCTATTGTGCTGTATCTGACAGTAGTGTGCTGTATCTGACAGTAGTGCAGAAGTGTGCTGTATCTGACAGTAGTGTGCTGTATCTGGCAGTAGTGTGCTTTATCTGACAGTAGTACAGAAGTGTGCTGTATCTGACAGCAAGTGTGCTGTATCTGACAGTAGTTGTATCTGACAGTAGTACAGTAGTAAGCTGTATCTGACAGTAGTTCAGAAGTGTGCTGTATCTGACAGTAGTTGTATCTGACAGTAGTACAGTAGTGTACTGTATCTGACAGTAGTTGTATCCGACAGTAGTACAGTAGTGTACTGTATCTGACAGTAGTACAGTAGTGTGCTGTATCTGACAGTAGTACATGAATTGAATTGAATTGAATGTTGTTTAACGGCTCATGAACACAGTACAGGTTATTTAGAGCCACCCCAGAGAGAGGGGAAGGATACATAGGAATCCGGGAACCTACCCTACTCTTATTATCGAATAGATTCCTATGGTTCTTTAACGTGCTTGGAGGATAGACCGATACACGGGATCGCCCGGTTTATGTCCCCATCCGACGGACGAGGGTAGGGAAAAGTGTCTTGCCCAAGAACACACCGACGGAACTCAGTGGCACCACGGAGGATTGAACCCCGGGCCTCCGGTTACAAATCCGCCACGCTACCGACTGCGCCACGCCAGCACAGTAGTACAGAAGTGTGCTGTATCTGACAGTAGTTGTATCTGACAGTAGTACAGTAGTGTGCTGTATCTGACAGTAGTACAGTAGTGTGCTGTATCTGACAGTAGTACAGAAATGTGCTGTATCTGACAGTAGTACAGAAGTGTGCTGTATCTGACAGTAGTACAGAAGTGTGCTGTATTGGCATCATGCTGAACTATATATTATACATGTGCTCCAGATGTACTCATATTGTAGGGTATTGGACAACTGGATGGCTCCAGTATTGATCACTGTGTGAACAACCAACATCATACAGGTCCACATTTATAAACCTGTCACAGATGATGCTTGCAATATGTTTCTTGTGTCTATCATTCTGTGTGGTGGTTGAAGAAGGGAACATTGTTAGATTTGCAGATAAGCTGAATAGGAAAGCTGTGAGTTGTATGGATAGGTTACTAGTTGATTACACTAACAGTGGGAGTTGTATGGATATATAGGTAACTAGTTAATTACACTGACAGTGGCAGTTGATTTGTTGTTGAGAGTTATCTGGTAAATATATTCACTTCTGTTATAAATATGAATTGATGGCTTATATTTAATTGAGCTGTTTCATGGATGACTAGCTGGAACTAGTTTCAAGTTATCTTTTATAGATATATGATGAAGTTTCAGGGTATATATTATGTCTTGTAATTGAATAATAATTGAATTATTACACTTTTGTTTATTATGTATAAGCAATTGTTACCGTGCCAGACAAATATGGTTTGTAAATTACCCATCAACATCTTTATTCAGATCTTTACTCTGTGTGTGTGTGTGTGTGTGTGTGCGTACTTCACGGTTTTTGAATTTTGTATAGTTGTTGAAAGGAGCATAGTTAATCTGTTTGAGTCATTGAAAGGAGCAGAGTTAACCTGTTATTGAAAGGAGCTGAGTAACCTGTTTGAGTTATTGAAAGGATCAGAGTTAACCTGTTTGAGTTATTGAAAGGAGCTGAATTAACCTGTTTGAGTTATTGAAAGGAGCAGAGTTAACCTGTTTGAGTTGTTGAAAGGAGCAGAGTTAACCTGTTTGAGTTATTGAAAGGAGCAGAGTTAACCTGTTTGAATTATTGAAAGGAGCAGAGTTAACCTGTTTGAGTTATTGAAAGGAGCAGAGTTAACCTGTTTGAGTTATTGAAAGGAGCAGAGTTAACCTGTTTGAGTTATTGAAAGGAGCTGAGTTAACCTGTTTGAGTTGTTGAAAGGATCAGAGTTAACCTGTTTGAGTTATTGAAAGGAGCTGAATTAACCTGTTTGAGTTATTGAAAGGAGCAGAGTTAACCTGTTTGAGTTGTTGAAAGGAGCAGAGTTAACCTGTTTGAGTTATTGAAAGGAGCAGAGTTAACCTGTTCGAGTTGTTGAAATGAGCAGAGTTAACCTGTTTGAGTTATTGAAAGGAGCAGAGTTAACCTGTTTGAGTTATTGAAAGGAGCAGAGTTAACCTGTTTGAGTTATTGAAAGGAGCAGATTTAACCTGTTCGAGTTATTGAAATGAGCAGAGTTAACCTGTTTGAGTTATTGAAAGGAGCAGATTTAACCGGTTTGAGTTATTGAAAGAAGCTGTGTTAACCTGTTTCAATAACTCAGTTTGAGTTATTGAAAGGAGCTGAGTTAACCTGTTTGAGTTATTAAAAGGAGCAGAGTTAACCTGTTTGAGTTATTGAAAGGAGTAGAGTTAACCTCTGCGAGTTATTGAAAGGAGCAGAGTTAACCCGTTTGAGTTATTGAAAGGAGCAGACTTAACCTGTTTGAGTTATTGAAAGGAGCAGAGTTAACCTGTTTGAGTTATTGAAAGGAGCTGAGTTAACCTGTTTGAGTTGTTGAAAGGATCAGAGTTAACCTGTTTGAGTTATTGAAAGGAGCTGAATTAACCTGTTTGAGTTATTGAAAGGAGCAGAGTTAACCTGTTTGAGTTGTTGAAAGGAGCAGAGTTAACCTGTTTGAGTTATTGAAAGGAGCTGAATTAACCTGTTTGAGTTATTGAAAGGAGCAGAGTTAACCTGTTTGAGTTGTTGAAAGGAGCAGAGTTAACCTGTTTGTGTTATTGAAAGGAGCTGAATTAACCTGTTTGAGTTATTGAAAGGAGCAGAGTTAACCTGTTTGAGTTGTTGAAAGGAGCAGAGTTAACCTGTTTGAGTTGTTGAAAGGAGCAGAGTTAACCTGTTTGAGTTATTGAAAGGAGCAGAGTTAACCTGTTTGAGTTATTGAAAGGAGCTGAATTAACCTGTTTAGAGTTATTGAAAGGAGCTGAATAAACCTGTTTGAGTTATTGAAAGGAGCTGTCTTAAACTGTTTGAGTTATTGAAAGGAGCTGAATTAACCTGTTTGCTAAATGGTGTCAATGTGTAGGCCTGGGGTTATTCAGAATTGCTCTGTGTCCTTGGCTGAGATAGCGCGGCCAACTGTAATTGCCTACAGGAGGTAGAATGTTCTCTTTGAAAGCTGGAGGTTTTGAGTTCAATGGGAATCCAAAACATGATATTCATCTTTATCTTGATTCTTGTCAGAACTATTTAATCCCGTGTGACTGCTTCTAGGCCAATGAAAAAAAGCTTTTTATGATATATAATAAAATGACATATGGAACTTCAACAGGTGAAATTTACGCAATTCTCAAAGTTAATATATATAAGGAAGCATGGGGTTATTCAAAATTCCTTTGTATTCTCGGTGCATGTTGGCCTACAGGAGGCAGCATTTCTCGGTGCATGTTGGCCTACAGGAGGCAGCATTTCTCGGTGCATGTTGGCCTACAGGAGGCAGCATTTCCTGTTTGGGAGCTGGAAGCTGAATACCACTTTTTTGAGTTTAAATGGAGATTGAAAACATAATTATATAACATTCACCTTTATCTTGATTGTTGTCGTTTTTTTACTGGTAACTATTTCCCGTTATATGCCCTAATTTATTAAGCTGTGAAGGGTTGTAAAACACCATTCAGTAATTAATTCCTGTGTATCTGCATACATTGTTATGCCTTTCTGCCAGTCATTATTGATTGATAGCCAACTTGCTATACTCACTGCCAAATGACAATTCTCAATGAATTTCACAACTGTCTGAAACTTAGTTCCTCAACAACTGAAGCAGGAGTTTATTTGAAAAAATGTTACTTAAAATTAAATATAATTATATATGCAGTAGCTACCAGATAGATTGTTCAATTACTTAATTGAACTATGACACAGCTATCGTTTGTTATTGCTAAATAATTAATTGTAACCTGGGTTTGTCATGAAGTTTATTTCCCCTAAAAGCATGTTTTTCTCGTCAGTTCATCAATATATACATGGATTCGCTTGCGTCTCTCTTTATAGACAGTTGGTTATTGATCCTGGTTATTTATATGTTTTCTTTTTTTTTACAATACTCTCAAATTCTCAATCATAAAGATCTCGAATCAATGCAGAGTATGTAATTATATCGTTGCTTTTGAAGAATATCAAAACTTTATGAGCTCATATATATATATATTGTCATTGAAATACTGGGAAAGCAGGGTGGGTGGCACAGGGTTTATATTTCTTACTTGATCCCATTTTTTTTTTACAAAGGACAAGGTATGATAAGGGGGTATTTTGGCCCCCAATATATTCGAAATGCAAAAGAATAATATTTACATATAAACTGTTGTGCATATTGAAGTAAATTGATCATATTCTATCTTCAAAATATATTTTTATTTATTTTATTTATCTAAAAGAATTATATAGGGTCTCAAAAAACGGCACTTTTGGTGTAGATTTTGGACCTTTCTGGGCAAGATTTTGATCCTAAAAATATAGAGCGCATCTCCGAGCACACACAGTTTTTTGACTGATGATGCATTCCTATCAAGTACCTGTTTTAGCAAAAAATCAGCTGTGCTCGAGGGTGCGCTCTGTATTTCCAAGACCAAAAACTGATCGAAAACTGCTGAAAATGAACAAAAATGTCATTTTTTGAAAGAAAAGGCCTTGTTTTTGAGGCTCTTAGACTCTTTTAGAGACTTCAAACGTACTTTTAATGAGTTTTAATATTGATTCAGTTCATTTGTAGCTAAACTAGATATTCAAAACTTGTGCATTAAAACTTTCAATATTCGGGGCCAATTTTGTCCTTTATCATACCTAGTCCTTTACTGAAATATTCGAACTTTTTCTTTCTTTCCAAATTCCATTTTTTCCTTGCCAACCCAGTCTCATTAAAATCAGACTCTTTATCACGCTACAATACTCTCCACTACTAAGGATCTAACTACACTGCACTGGAGGTCACGTCAGATTGACCTTACGATTAGCCAATCAGATTTCAGCCCACAAAATCGCTCGGTATAGACTGCTTCACTGCGCATGTCACATTTCAGTCAAATGCTGTGGAGCAGTCTATGCTCGGTATTGAAAGAGACTAATTTAGTTGAAAACATAACACACCAACCATTATTGAATATTTACTGAAAAACAACAACAAGATGTTCTTCGTATTCTTGATGAAAAACATGCAATTTAGTGCATTTCTTTGAATTTATCGTGCAGTCCATAGCAATAGCACACAAAGACTTTAACTTTTTTCAGATATAGATCTATGTGTTTCATGTTGATTATCATTTGTTCAGTTCACTCGAACAACATCTGAAGTGCATATGAAACGTGCGATTTCGTTGGTTGAATTTAGTTATCTTCTCATGAATATTCTAGGAATCTTTATGTGAGGAAGCTATCCAGCTGGCTTGCAGAACATCGGGGTTCTACCCAGGTGCCCGCCCGTGCACGAAAATTGCCCGGAGGGGCACCTGGGGTCTTCCTCCACCAATGGAAGCTGGAAAGTCGCCATATGACCTTAGCTGTTGGTGCGACTATAAAATCCAATTCAATCAATCTCATGAATATTGATTAGATGAAAGGTCAATCTGACGTGACCTCCAAGGCAGTGTTGTCAGATCCTATAGCAGAGAGTATCAAAGCATACTTAGGATATGATTTTAATGAGATTGTTCCCAACCCTGCATCCCAATTTATGTTATCCCTTTTCACAGCCCTAAACAGGGTTTGATCTTTGATGCAACTCTTGATGGCTTCCTGGGTAGAACCAGTACTAAGCAATGTGGATTAATTATCTCGCTCAAGGATAAATAACGTGGCCACCGTGAGGATCGAACCCACGACCTGTCGATCTGGAGTCAGATGATTTACCATTGGACCACACACCCTCCACACTTCACCTGCACTTTACACATTTACCCAACATTCTATATGAACTCCCTCAAACTAACCTCCTCAGGCATGTCTTCCGATATACAATATATCTCCTAGGCAATATGTCTTCTATACCATATGTCTCCTATAGCAAGCTGTTTCACTAACTAGTGTTTAGTATGATTATTACTGTCTTGGAAAGTCCAACTCAGTATCTGATGAAAAATCTATCTGGTATCTTAATTGTATGTTTCAGATTAAAGACGAACTGTTAACACTGAATTAGAGGGAACAGAGACAGATAAAATGTGTGGGTGCTGTGGTGCTAAGGTATGTAATTTGTTGGGTTTTTTTCCCGTTTGTTTAGGCATTCTTGCTATACTTTCTCTTTTCTGATACATTTCTCGACTGTTTGATAATGTGGTATGTTTGATGCTTTATATTTATCGACTTTGTTTTTAGCTCTACTGATCAGAGATCAGCAGAGCTTATGCCGTGGTGCGACGTCCGTCGTCCATCTGACGGTCCGTCCTTAAATATTTTTTTTGTAGCGACTACTCCTCTGAAACTACTAAATGGATTTTCATGAAACTTTACAGAAATGTTGCCCATGAAGTCTAGTTGATCCATGTTGATGTGAAATCCAAGATGGCCACCAGATCTAAAAATAGATTTTTAAAAAACAAGTTTTCTAGCCACTACTTCTTGACAACTATATGTGATATTGATATGGGCTTTTTCTAAAATGATCAGCATGACATGGTGTTGGTCCTTGTCGAAAATAGTTTTCAGCGGCCATCTTTGTTTACATAGAATTATATAGTAAAAACTTGTAGCGACTACTCCTCTGAAACTACGTGAGGGATTTTCATGAAACTTCACAGGAATGTTGCTCTTGATGTCTATAAGTGATATTGATATGCATCGTTTCCTAAAATAATCAGTATGACATGATGTAGATGCTTGTCAAAAATTAGTTTGATTCAACGTTAAACATGGCTGCAAGCGGCCATCTTTGTTTACATAGAGTTATATAATGAAAACTTGTAGCGACTACTCCTCTGAAACTGCTCGACGGATTTTCATGAAACTTTAGACAAATGTTGCTCTTGATGTCTAACTGATCCTAGCTAAACTTCAGGTCGGCCGGAAATTCAAGATGGCCGCCATGGCTAAAAATAGATTTTCAAAAACAAGTTTGTAGCGACTACTTCTTGAAAACTATAAGTGATATTGATATGGGACTTTTTCTAAAATGATCAGCATGACATGATGTTGGTCCTTGTCAAAAATCGTTTTGATTCCATGTTAAACATGGCTGTCAGCGGCCATCTTTGTTTACATAAGAGTTATATAGTAAAAACTTGTAGCGACTACTCCTCTGTAACTACTCGACGGATTTTCATGAAACTTCAGACAAATGTTGCTCTTGATGTCTAACTGATCCTAGCAAAATTTCAGGTCGGCCGGAAATTCAAGATGGCCACCATGGCTAAAAATAGATTTTCAAAATACAAGTTTGTAGCGCCTACTTCTTGAAAAGTGATATTGATATGGGACTTTTTCTAAAATGACATGATGTTGATCCTTGTCAAAAACTATTTTGATTTGACGTTAAACATGGCCGCCAGTGGCCATCTTTGTTTACATAGAGTTATGTAATGAAAACTTGTAGCGACAACTCCTCTGAAACTTCACAGGAATGCTGATCTAGCTATCAAAAACCTATCAGTAGAGTTTCAAGGTCATTGACCTCTTGTTTAATCTGATATTCTCCTTTTATGCCCACCGCCAAATTGTGAGGAGGCAAAATAATTGTAGCATAAGCCATGTTCGTCCGTCCGTCCGTGTGTCTGTCCATCCAGAAAAGTTGGTGTGATTGTCTCCTCTAACAGTTTTCAGCTGATTGTTTTGAAACTTAACAGGATGCTAACAGCGGAGTAGCAGCCGGAGTAACACCCATAGTTTATCAAATATTATGTTGAAATAGTTTGTATGTCTGTCTACTCCCACAGTTTTCAACTGATTGTTTCGAGACTTTACAGGATGCTTACCTATCATGTCAAGATTTGCATATCAATTCGGCGTCAAAATTGTTAAGTTATGGCCCCTTTTTTTGTCAAATGTTATGTTTTCCGCTGATTGTTTTCAGTGGTGGCATACAACGTATTTCTAGTTTTCTTTGCATATTTTATTCATATGCTCACCACAAAAGTGGATCAGACATGCGGTGGTTTCCTCGTCTGTCCATGTGAAAACAAATAAATAATCAATTCATAAGACAGGCTTTCAAACTTCACCCAATTTGTTTGCATCTGCATGACAGCACTATAATGTTCTTTACCAAAAGTAGGTCAATATGAATGACCTGTCATCCGCCACACTTTAACCTGCAATAACCTTGGCTATAAAAATGGAAAGTATTCGACCGATGTTCATGAAACTAGCAGATATCTTCATATTACCCAAAGGAATGTCATAACACATGCCCAATATTAAACTTTGTCTTTCCTTTCGGCACAGTTATGCCCCTTTTCACAGAACTTGAACCAGCAACCTAACTCAGCTCATAGGCGTCACAAGTGTTCCGTGGAACACCCATCTAGTCTAAGCAAGTCCATTCAGGTCCCCTTACACATTTTCTAGTTTATAGCTCCATCTCTGTCTGGGATGGTTAGTATTCTTGAGTATCTTTACTGAGACCAAATTGTGTGCATTTTAGGTAGATTTGGGCTTCAGTGTTCTCAATACTTCAAAAATGAAGAGTCATATATATCATATGACCATTGACTCAGAAATCCCAAGGGTCAAAATTGACATGTCAGGAGTCCAAATGAATCAATCGCAGGACATTTTTTTTGTCGGGTTTTCGAAGAAAAATGCGATACATAGGGATCACTTGGTCGGTCGGTCGGTTCGTTGGCTATAACTTTCTCATTTCTTGATATTTCTTCATCAAACTTTCAATATATACTTATCATGACAACATCGACATGACCATACTAAAATATAAAGGTCAAGGTCACACTGAAGGTCATTTTATGGGTTAAATACTCATTTTTTCATTCACGAAAAACTTAGTCAGGCCAATTTGTCAAGGTCTTATCTGGGTCCAAAAAACCTTGTTATACTGACAAAGCGCTGACAGGCGACACACGTGTTTTGTGGAACACTGGTCTAGTATTAAACATTCTTCAATAACTTGTATTGTAGGTTACATATCAGTATAACACTTGTATTGTAGGTTGCATTGTAGGTTGCATATCAGTATAACACTTGTATTGTAGGTTGCATATCGGTATAACACTTGTGTTGTAGGTTACATATCGGTATAACACTTGTGTTGTAGGTTACATATCGGTATAACACTTGTGTTGTAGGTTACACATCGGTATAACACTTGTATTGTAGGTTACACATCGGTATAACACTTGTATTGTAGGTTATACATCGGTATAACACTTGTATTGTAGGTTGCACATCGGTATAACACTTGTATTGTAGGTTGCACATCGGTATAACACTTGTATTGTAGGTTGCACATCGGTATAACACTTGTATTGTAGGTTGCACATCGGTATAACACTTGTATTGTAGGTTGCACATCGGTATAACACTTGTATTGTAGGTTGCACATCGGTATAACACTTGTATTGTAGGTTGCACATCGGTATAACACTTGTATTGTAGGTTGCACATCGGTATAACACTTGTATTGTAGGTTGCACATCGGTATAACACTTGTATTGCAGGTTGCACATCGGTATAACACTTGTATTGTAGGTTGCACATCGGTATAACACTTGTATTGTAGGTTGCACATCGGTATAACACTTGTATTGTAGGTTGCATATCGGTATAACACTTGTATTGTAGGTTGCATATCGGTATAACACTTGTATTGTAGGTTACATATCGGTATAACACTTGTATTGTAGGTTACATATCGGTATAACACCTGTATTGTAGGTTACATATCAGTATAACAGTTGTATTGTAGGTTACATATCATATTCAATCCTGTTAAGCTATGTGTGCATTTAAATTTTAGAAGATATTCAATTTTAATGATTTAATGTGAAATTTGTGTAAAGATTTTTCACCAGTATTTATTTAAAAAGTGTGTGACTTGTCAAACTACTTGACTACTTTCCATGAAATATAGGCCACATCAGATCTCCGATATGACAAGCTTACTTCTTTCTCTCAAGATTTTCACCAAACTTCATCACAAAGTTCTTTATATGCATTTTAAATCATGTGCAAACTTTCGGGTTGTTGGGACCGACATTGAACGAAATATAGGTCGCATACTATAGGTTTTTGTCTACAATTTGCATTCCCCACTTTTAATGACATAAATTAAATATTAAGTGTGAAAGGAACGAATATCTCGTGGGATTGACATTGGTGTTGGTCAAATCAACAACCACGACTACTTCACAATAGGGCTCCATATGCAGGCATGGCCTTCCAGATAGTTAGGAGAATAAAGACATAAACTTCTTTGAGCCAAATTACATTTAAATATAATCGCATCCCCGTTATGTGATCACTGCCATAGTGGTAGTATTGAAGATAACCAACACTTTTTCTTTAGTTGTCCTGCTTACAATGAAATACGTACTGACCTTGCACACACCCTTAACCCGTTATGCACGGTTATACTCAAAACACTTTTATGCGGTGATCAGTCGCTAAGTAATGACAATAACGTTTCAATCTTTGAGGCTGTTCAAAAGTATATAATAAAAAGCAAACGCTTCTAATCTTTCAGAGTATGTAAATATGATTGATGTCTGTGGTCCCCCGTGTCACCCGTTACAATCCTGTTATCCAACAAAACTATATGCACTCCTCTTTACTTTCCCCTTTTTTTATTGTTATTTTTTTTCATTGTTGTAATGTCTCGTTCGAATTACTTTTTGTTTATGTTTTCCTTCACAATCTATCATCATATATCTTTAATTTCCTTTTCTATGTTTTTTTTCCTTTTTAAGTTGTTTAAGCAAATATTAACTGAAAACCAATGTGACACTGAATATTTATAATAATTCTACCAATTGGTTCATATATATGTATGTTCCGTAGCTATTAATACATACTTGAATTGTAAACACGTTTTCCAAGGAGAGGAACTTTACAAGTTTTCTTTCGTTCCAATCCTTTACTTCATATACTGTTAAATGTATTTATGCACGAATTCGAAATAAAATATGTTTAAACCAAATTTCATTTACAATTATACTCATTAAAATGGAATTTCATTCTTATTTAAAACATGCGTAAAATATAACCAACAAATAAAAAAGTTTTGATTTGTTTGCTGATTTACAAGTTTGTTCGCTAACGGCTGTTTTATCTCATTTCAGTCTAATTAACTGGTAATCAACGCTACGCGGGTATCAATCAAATAACCAATCCAATCAAGTCTTAATTGTTTCCACCCCAATAAACTTAAAAGATAATCACTACATTATCAACACAAAAACATCTGTCAGATTATGCCTATGCATTGACACTGAAGCAAAAAGCAGCGATATGATTGGTTGAGAGGTATCTCATGTCATCAGGCTAGGTGTCGATCACAATTTTTTAATATTGGAATACAGAGACTATCGAAAGTGAAATAAGATTTATGCTTCAAGGCAAATTTATGTGCGTCCTAGAAACGCCCAGACTGTAAATTCGCTGCGTCAGAATAGGGTCAAATTGAAAATATGTTGTTATTCAGAGTATTGAGAACCCGGGGCTTTCCCTTACAGTAATATTTAGGGGTTTGCAGAAGTTATTTTGGATTCTATAATTCCATGAAACCCAAATTGTGATAGACCAGCAAATCAAGATTTGCATGAGCTGTTCTGTATATCTTAATTGCTTGCTCAAGCTCAAACAAATGTTGGCATGGGCTTCTTTATAATATTATCCATCAATAATTTTGGCTCCTATAATCCCTGGACTGTCATGGAACCCGAATTATGATAGCCCATACAATGTGCAATATTTGCATGAGTTTCATTACAATATCATCTAGAGGGGTTATTTAAATTTAAATCTTTGTCCACTCTGTAGCTTCACTCCCCTTGAATCAAAGTTAATGAAACTTCAAAGATGGAATGCTTGTGATGGGAGGATAACCTTATTTAACCCATTTCATTCTGCAGGAAAATTTGAAAAGTATTCCTGTATATCTGAACCGTTTTGTGGTTTCTGCTGCTGCAGAAAATTACGTTGTGGTGATGTTTAGTAAAATGTGGTTTACTTGGTCACTTTAAAAAACAACAACAATATATATCATTATGTAGGTATTTAAATACCCTACACAATGAAATAATTTAAAAGTAATATTCATGCAAAAACTAATTTAATGAACATAAAAATCATACGTGAGCATGCAAATCGTGTCAAAATGATGTCCTACCTTACTTTCACCCAAATTTTCTGTAAGATATATTCACTTTTTCGCCGATAACCCAGTGCATAGATTGTAGAGAATTTTAAGTCATTTCTAGTGCTGCAAGAATCTTTAAAATCCATGGAGAACTACTGAGAACTCGGCGAAAAAGTGTCAATCTTTATGGACGGCAGTTCTGGTTCTACCCAAGAAAAAGTGGGTGGTCTGCTTCCACCATGAAAAGACCGACATTTAAAGTCTAAAATGTGCTGAAAATGAGGTAAATGACCATTCAACCAACATTTGTAAGAAATTCAAGACATATTTGAGAAAAACTATCTATTCACAGTTGATGATGGACGACAGCTCTAGTTTATATTGTTAACGGGCCATACTTATTCCCATTATTCGCTCCCTCCTCCCAAGCATGCCTGATCGCCGCTACCTCTCCACCCTTAGGTCACATGGTCTAAATTCAAGGTGACTTACTACATATTAACAGAAAAATGATTTTTTGCTTGATAACTTAAGTTTGGTAAGGCATATACATGTATTTAGTTGTAATTAATATTATAATCAGTGCCTTTTTTGCAGGCATAAGAAAGTTTGGATTGCTTAACAGTCAAAGGTCAAGGTCAATGTTACTATAAAGAACGGTTTCTATAAAATTTAATGTTTCATTAACATATATCTTACTTATCACTTATTACTGGAGCCCCAGCTTTACAATTGTGTGAACATTTATATAGGAGAGTGTGTACATTCTGTCAGTTATCCACATTCAAATACTTGAAATTGTGATAGGTACATATATGTTATGAGACAAATGTCACTCTGAGTGGGTTTGTACTGTAATGTCATTATTGACTAAAAAAACCAAAACATTTCAGCACAGACCTATGGTGCAGCTTCTGTGAGTGTAAATGCCACACATGTCTTCCAGACAGCTTGTCTATGTGACTTCTTGTTGTGTAACGAATATGTCGATTAAGGTCATTTAATAATATTTATTCCTAGAAAACCTAATTAAGACAAATGGTTTCTGCGATTTAATACTAATATTGGTAGATTAATCCAGTAAATGTGTTTGCTTTTTTACTTTGTTGGATGTAAAATGATTTCCAACTGCCTTCAGTCATAGAATATTGATGAGATTGATACAAATGTTGCTGATTGCCTCAAATATTTGGAATTTGATGATTCTGAATGCCAAATACAACCATTCTGATCTCAGTAAGAATCTCAGTTTTGCAGGAATGATAGACAGAAGCAGCTGTAGAATATAGTTAAGTATCATAAAACGTTTTCAATAAAAAACAACTGCAGTTCTTCTTAGCAGGCTAATCTTGTAAGCCAATTATCTAATATTGGCCAACATTTATGTACTGATACTCCCCAGAACAGTTGATAAAATAGGATGTAAATAAATGCACTGTTTGATATGCCTCAAATACTTTGCTCAGAATAAATCATTTCACTTGATTTTGTTTGTTTGCTGGTTTGATGTTTTACGTCATTTCAACACCTGCAAAGTTATATATGACGGTGGATTTGTTTGTGGTGGAGGCAGACCACCCACCTTTCCTGGGTAGAACCAGTACTGTACACCTCCCGCAATCCATAAGAATCAACACTTCCTCACTTAATACAACATTTCACTGGAAGTCTTTAAATTCAGTTTGAACATATTAATGTTTTAGAGAACTGGAAAACTAATAAAACCCCTGTTAATTGTTGTGTGTTACATTAGAAGATAGTAACATTTACTGCCAGTGCAGTGCCAGTCACTACAATAGTTCTGCTACAAATTACTTGAAAACAGTAATTTGCACAAATTTGTAGAATATGCACACATTTGTTTGTTTACATGCAGTTGGCCTAGTGTACATTAACCATTCTTCCCCTCAAACATACAATTTTACATAGAGCTCAGCGCAGGAACATCCTTTAATATATCAGCATTTTTTGGTTGCATAGGCATTTCAGGACCACTTACTTCTTCAAATTTAGACGTTTTTAACAGTTCTTCAACCTGCTAAGAAAGTAGTTCCTAAAATCTGACTACTGTGCTATCTTTCACACTAGATGAGATAGATATGTTATAGATTTTCTCAAACTGAGTAATTTCTATAATTCATCGCAGAATATATAATATATCAGTTTTTATGCCCCCCTACCACGAGATGATAAGGAGGCAGACAGTGTTAGCCATGTCAATTTTTCTTGAAATGTTTGTGTGTTTATCTCCTCTTTCAGTTTTCAACCGATTCTTTTGAAACGTTACAGGATGCTGCTCATAATTACATGATGCCAAGATATGCACATCGATTCCAGTCAAAATCAAACTTGTATTTCCAGAGTTACCTTACAGCCCTCCTTTATTCAAATTTTACCTTAAAATATCTTGTGTGTCTACCTCCTCCCACAGTTTCGAGATGTTACAGGATATAGTTATATGTGCATATCAATTCTGTTTTAAAATAACTTATATTTCCAGAGTAACAGCCCATTTTTATTCAAATTTCTTCATTTATATAAACCACTGCATTGTACAGTTTTTCCCCGGATTGTTTTCAGTAGGTATCCATGTCCATTGGACACATTTCTATGTGTTTTCATATGATTTGCAAGAATGGAAGCATGATGAAACAAAAAGAACAACAAAAACCATATTGAAAGGAAAATGTTATTTTTGTATGAACAGTATTATCTTCGGTTGAGTTGTACATGTGTGTTTTAATTATGAATCCAAAATATGATTTCTGAACATTTAGTAACATATAACTTTCATTTCTCATTTTACTATCAAATTCAAAGCAACCACATGTTTGAACAAAGCTAAAGTATGCTCATCAGAACGGTACAGTAACATCAGAACGGTACAGTAACATCAGAACGGTACAGTAACATCAGAACGGTACAGTAACAATTTTAAGGAGCAGAAGTTTATACTTCCTATATACTTCCTATAACATTTTGTTGTTATTGAGCCAGGCTATAACATTTTGTTGTTATTGAGCCAGGCTATAACATTTTGTTGTTATTGAGCCAGGCTATAACATTTTGTTGTTATTGAGCCAGGCTATAACATTTTGTTGTTATTGCATGCTATAACATTTTGTTGTTATTGGCTATAACAGTGTAATGATATTGCATCAACTGGTGTGATGTTATGACCTATTACACTGAGATGTTGCCTATGCCATTTTGATGTTATTGCCTGTAACATTTTGATGTTATATTTGTTATTTATGTATTACAGAATGATGAAGAAAAGACAGACTTCGCCAACCCCGTTAGGAACAGAGGATGTACAGACATTATTGTCCTCATTATCTTTGTCCTCTTCTGGGCAGGCATGGTGAGTTCTGGTCATCCTTGTTGTTGTTGTTGTGAAAAGTTAAGACATAATAAAAATATTGGTGTTGTATATGAGTAACTCAGTAAACTGATATTGGGTTAACTATTGAAGTTTCGAATTTTAGGACTGCATATATTAGTTGTTTAACCCTTAACCCCCAACATGTATATAATGGACTGTTCTTTCTTTGAATTAAGATCATTCCATTTATGTGACAACGGGGTGTTTTGGGGAAAATGACTGATCAGCAGCCAGACATTGTAAAGATCTGGGATTACAATGGACGCAAAGGCTATTATAGTCATGCTTAGCAGGTTAAGGGTTAATGGTTTATTTTTGTTTGTTTACTGTTGACTTGTTAAAGGAGCCGTTCAACACACATTGCGACTGCTAGATGACTAATAATTATACCATCACAAAAGCAAAAACAAAATGAAACTAAATGATGTCACATATTTGAAGGTTTAATTAAGGATTGCATTCGATAATTCAATCTTTCTACGGGCTATGAAAAACATCAGGCTAGTTTAAAGTGCGTTTTGGGCTCTTGCTAACTTCAAACTAGCTAATGCTTTTCATACCACGTACAAAGATCGGAATATCAAAGTCGGTCCTTATATTTTCATTAGATTTTAATTATGTAAATGCATTGTATTTTTGATTAAAACGAATGTCTTAAAGCTGTAATACGTACTGTTGGAACAGTGACGTTGCCGACATTGCACGCTGTTTTATAGCAACGTGGCAGTTAGCACGAGAATGTAACATACTGTTAACAAAACTCCGAAACTATTTTACATAATGGATTGAAACTTCACACATGTATTCAGCATCATTAGACCTACTATAACTCATGCTTTTATTTTAACAAAATTATGGCCGTTTTTATACTTTACCTTAAAACTTTACACATGTATTCAGCATCATTAGCCAGGTTCTATAACTCATGCTTTTTTTCATGTTAACAAAATTATGGCCCTTAAGTACTTAGAAAAGTTGGTTAAAATTTGTATATAAGCGTGTATCTCTGAAAATGCATTACATAATGAATTGAAACTTTATGCATGTATTCAGCATCATTAGACAACATCATACAGCCAGGATCTATAACTCATGCTTTTATTTTAACAAAATTATGGCCGTTTTTATACTTTACCTTAAAACTTTACACATGTATTCAGCATCATTAGCCAGGTTCTATAACTCATGCTTTTTTTCATGTTAACAAAATTATGGCCCTTAAGTACTTAGAAAAGTTGGTTAAAATTTGTATATAAGCGTGTATCTCTGAAAATGCATTACATAATGAATTGAAACTTTATGCATGTATTCAGCATCATTAGACAACATCATACAGCCAGGATCTATAACTCATGCTTTTATTTTAGCAAAATTAAGGTCCCTTTCATACTTAAAGGGACAATGTCCGTAACTTTTAGCTTATAAAACACACACTAATTATGTTCGCAAACATTACACACCAAACATTATTGAATATTTACTAATTAAAAGCAAGATTGTCTGACGGAATTCAGTCGCGGTACAAAAAAAAGAGAAACCGCTTCGGGCGTTTGAACTCGCAGCCCAAACTAAAATTACACTCGCGGTAATAATAGTGAGCGTGAGCGTAAAGTAAGTCGAGATCGCTCCTGACTGAGCTAACCGGGCTATACATATAACGCAATACATACTATGGTGAAAACCTAATGCGCTTATGGAAGTCACGTGATCGCAGAAAAGGTAAATATGGTGGGTCCCACTTTATTTACAAATAATAATTAAAGCTTCTTTTTTTTCAAACTCACGAATGTATTACTACAGACTTCTTAGGGTCTATGCTCATGTTTTCATGTATACATTTCACTGAATAAAAGTCAGACGGTTATTTGGTTATGTTCAATATCTGCTTACTTACGGACAGTGTCCCTTTAAAACATTTGGTTAAAGTTTGTATGTAAGCTCTTATCTCCGAAAATACTTCACATAATGGATTGAAACTTCACACATGTAATCAGCATCATTAGACAACATCATACAGCCAGGTTCTATAACTCGTGCTTTTATTTTAACAAAATTATGGCCCCTTTTATACTTAAAACATTTGGTTAAAGTTTGTATGTAAGCTCTTATCTCCGAAAATACTTCACATAATGGATTGAAACTTCACACATGTAATCAGCATCATTAGACAACATCATACAGCCAGGTTCTATAACTCGTGCTTTTATTTTAACAAAATTATGGCCCCTTTTATACTTAAAACATTTGGTTAAAGTTTGTATGTAAGCTCTTATCTCCGAAAATACTTCACATAATGGATTGAAACTTCACACATGTAATCAGCATCATTAGACAACATCATACAGCCAGGTTCTATAACTCGTGCTTTTATTTTAACGAAATTATGGCCCCTTTTATACTTAGAATATTTGGTTAAAGTTTGTATGTAACTCGTGCTATTTTTTAAACAAAATTATGGCCCTTTTGTACTTGACAAGTTTGGTTAAAAATTGCAATAATTATATTCTGCAATTCAGCAAAATTATGCTCTTCAACAGACAGTACAGCTCACGCGAAACCCACACTTTACTCTTTATTTTGGTAATCAGCTATGCGAAAATCTCTCGGCGTACTAATGCCACGATACTTCGCGTAGACAAACTCGGAGTTCGCTGAGTCGAAACTGCACAGGTAAAAGGTGCAACTTTTTCTAATTGCAGTCATTTTAATGCATAAATATTCAATAACTTTACAAAAAATCGAAGCAGAAGACAATTTTACTTTTGTTTTTGAAAAAGCGGATGTGGAAAAATTTGATTCCCCGGATTATGTATACTGGGTCACGCTAGTTATATGGCAGTTCCTATTACCGGCTTGCGGCGACTGAACATAAAATTCAATTAGTAATTATTATACTGGAAACTTTAATTATATTTTTAATTAATCGTTATTTGTAACAAGTTTTTACTATTCTACTGTTTATTATTAATACATCGATGGGTTATTTAGTCAGAAATAATCAGAAACAATTGTAAAGAATTCCAAGTCATAAACCCGTTGTTTGTGCCTCCTTGTTAAAAGGTACATATATACATGTATGGCCAAGGATTTTGGGTATTTATGTCGGTTGAAAAACGGTGACTTTTGGACAAAAGAAACGAACAAAACTTGTGATTAAATGCATTATAAGTTTGAAAAAGTATTTGTTTCGAAATGTATTCATTGTAGTTATCAGTCGTGTCATCTTTGCACAGAAAAGATGCACTCGTCGTCTCATTGTTTGTACTTTTTCTGGCGACTGATTGCTTTTTCAAGCGCGCTGTCGGACAAGTTGAAAAGTTGTCGGAAAATTCAGATTTACTTTTTATTCCCAATAATAAATTTCCACAGGTGTGCACTCATGGTTAATTGGATGCTACGCTGAGTAATTCCGAGTGTTTGATCACTCCGAGTGACTCAACAATGACATACTTCTGCGACGTGGATTCGCCAAGTCCAAACACTGACTTCGCATAGATCCGCGCGGCACTCGATAGCACCAAACTTGGCGAATCGAGTAAAGTGTGAGTTTCTGGTGGGCTGTACTGTAGTTCCCCAATAAACAAACAAGGCCTTGGAAGTCGAGTGCCTGCACCGACAGGTGGTGCTTCTTGTTTTTAATCAACCAATTTGATTGCAAGGTTTTGTGAATAAGTCGCACAGAGTTTAGAAAACTTAATTTTTTTTGCTGATAATGTCTGGTTATAGAGAAGGAATATTGGTTTTCCTATATATATGAACAGTTTCAAATTTCATGGAAAATATAGTATGCAGCATTTACTTTGTCACATAAATGGAATGGTCGTAATTCAAAGAAAGAACAGTCCATTATATATGTGTAGGGGGTTAAGATACAATAGATTCATGTTGAGCCCTCGGTGTGTAAACAGTGAGGGTGTATGTCCTAAAGGTTTGCATACCCTTTGCAGACAAAGATTTAAGAATTTAAATGATAGAAAATCAATGAAGCAATTCTTATTTAATAGTATTTAAAATGAAAATATCTGTGTGTTCTTAATATGTTGTTTACAGAACTTTTAACTTAGCTACACTGCGAGTTTATAAACTTGTTCATTGACTTTAATACCTGTAACTTATTTGTTAATTCATGAACTTGTGGCTGAACTATTCTGTGACTTCTTAAACTTGTTGCCTAACTAATCTGTGAGTCTGTGAGTCCATGAATTGTGTTGTTTAACTGGGGCATCTGTGGCAGAGTGGTTAGAGTCTTTGACTTGAAATCACTTCTCACCACTGTGGGTTCTATCCCTCATGGGCCTAGGAATCTTTATTTGAGGAAGCTTGCAAGTTCTGGCTTGCAGAACGTCGATGAGAAACCTGGGGTCTGCCTCCACCAATGGATGCTGGAAAGTTGCCATATGACCTTAGCTGTTGGTGCGACTATAAAATCCAATTCAATTGTTGTCTAACTAATCTGTGAGTTAATGAATTTGTTGGCTAACTCACGATTCTGTGAGTTCATGAACATGTTCCTTAACTTATCTGTGAGTTCATGAACTTGTTTCTAAACTAATCTGAGAGATTGCAAACTTATTTCTTGACTAATCTGTGATTTCACAAATTTGAACTTAATGCAGAGTTAGTTTTCACTTGCGGAATTAAAGAACTTGTAGAAATAACACTGTGAAAGAGATTGCCAGTGTGCTCTGTGCAAAAATTGAGGCTTAATGCAATTGATTTCTCAGAAAGACATTGATACTTAAGTTAATACACA
This sequence comes from Cyrtodaria siliqua, assembly GCA_037043455.1. Lineage (NCBI taxonomy): Eukaryota > Metazoa > Mollusca > Bivalvia > Adapedonta > Hiatellidae > Cyrtodaria > Cyrtodaria siliqua. The sequence goes on from JAWPHD010011625.1 coordinate 60,096, forward strand.
GGAAGATATATATTCTTGCTATAAAAGGACTAGATTACCACTAGATCTGCTGGTAGATTTGCTAATGAGCATCCTGCAGATGGGTAAAACAGATGTTTTTATCCTGTGTATAAAAGGCCATTATTGTTAATCAGGAACTGTTGTCTAAGACTGTAGCTTTTTGCTTGATTGACCTCCCCATCCACCATGATCAGAATGCACTGTCATATTGACATAAATATCTCGTGACTTTTGCCGTGGCTCTTATTGACACTTCCTAGCACTTTCCTTCGAAAAAACAAGTTTTAATTAGCGCAGTTATTTTGTCTCGGGAAACGACTTGGTCTCTGGAGAAATTTACTCGTGCTTTCAATAGCAGGAAATCTCTGTTCCTATAAAAAAAAAATCAGAGTTCAATTATACGACGCACAATCTTTATTTCGCAAGTTGTTTAGTATTCATTGCTTGAATTTTGCCATTGTAATGCACTGTTTCACTGCGGTGTTGTAGCGATAAAGCGTTTACCTCGCATGTCACAGGGAGGGTGTGTATATGATACATCCCGGTTCACACCTAAGACTTCATAGAAAAGCTAGGAGTTAAGCTTCTGGACTTGACATTCAGCATATAAAGGGTAGTGCTGGGACTGGTTGGTGTCGGTATAATGTGACGGGGTATCATGCTAGGTGTTTTGTGTTGTATTCAACTGTGGCTCTACTAGTGTTGTATTCAACTGTGGCTCTACTATAAAGTTAATCATTGAGCCATTGTGTTGTGTCATAATTTCTTAGGCAGTGGTGGCTTGATTATTAAGGAAGCCTAGGCTGAAAATTGAATTATGAAAATAGAGAATTTATATAAATTTTGCAGACGTTAAGATCCTACCCATATAAAGAACAGCATGAAATCATATGATCTGGATTAACTAATGAGCATCCACCGCTGGATGTTCAATTGCAGCTTTTAACTTGTAACACTTAGTTGTTTTTCTCCCATCAAGGTAATTCCTGTCCATTAATGAAGCCTCTTACAGGCTGCAGCTTTTACTGGAATTCTGCCTATCCACATGACTAGTACTCGATGTGATATTGACATCAATTTCCCCAAGATTTGAGCTATGGCTATTAATTGACACTTTCTCACGTTCCTTCGCAGACAGAAGTCTTCATTAGGCCGGTGATTTTGTGTGGGGAATCATCTCAGCCACTGGAGACATTATTCTGCTTTCACAAGCGGGAAATCTATGTTCCTTTATAAATCAGAGTTGTCCATAATGATGTTGCTTGACACTGTAAAGTTCTGTAATGTCATACAGTTCTGAGGACATATGCCTGGTTGGTATTGTAATGATGTTCTCAGAAGATATTTTAGATTTTTTTTTTTTTAATTTTCTGGTTGAATTCCATTAAAAGATAGCTTTTAATTCATATACTTAGGTCTGAGGTAGGTAGTGATGCTGATTTAGAAACAGGTATTGAAACCCAGCCTTAAATGACATTATCGAACATTATCGTTAATATTGTCACATAAATCGTCTTCTTCAAATTGCATTTGTTTTCGAGCAAATACATCATATATAAACGAGCAATAAGTGTACAGTTGCATGACTTCTACTCATTACTGGCGTATTCAATGCCATAAATTAACCATTAGAATAAAATACAATTCGTGACAGGAAAGGCAATCTAGATCTTAATATGGTATACAAGGTGTTGCTGTTAATATGAAGATGTAAATATTTAGAGCAAATCACATGGAAACGGGCAATCCCCAGACCAGAGTGTCTGTCTGGCAGTATATCTGGCGGTCTGAACATCCGTCTATCCATCCCTTTAAGACTATGCATCATTCTGTCCCTGTCTATCCGTCTGTCACTCTGTATGTTAGCCTATGTATGCTTAGTCTTTCTTTCTGTTCTCCGTCTATCCAACTGCCAGTCTTCCTGTCTGTCAGTGCCTCTGTAGTCCAGTGGTTGAACGAGTTTTACTTCAGTCAGGGTTTACAATACCGGATCAAGTCACTATATGGTTCACAGCATCTGACCAAGTCGCTATATGGTTCACAGCACCTCACCAAGTCTCTATATGGTTTGCAGCAGCTCACCTGAAGTCAATATATGGTTCACAGCACCTCACCAAGTCATTATATGGTTCACAGCACCTCACCAAGTCACTATATGGTTCACAGCACCTCACCAAGTCATTATATGGTTCACCACGTGACACCTCACCAAGTCACTATATGGTTCACAGCACCTCACCAAGTCACTATATGGTTTGTAGCACCTCTCCACGTCACTATATGGTTCACAGCACCTCAATTAGTCACTATATGGTTCGAAGCACCTCACCAAGTCATATGGTTCACAGCACCTTACCAAGCCACTATATGGTTCACATCACCTGACCAAGTCACTATATGGTTCACTGCCCCTGATCATGTCACTATATGGTTCACAGCACCTCATTAATTTTCACTATATGGTTGACAGCAACTCAGTCACTATATGGCTCACAGCACTTCAATTAGTCACTAAATGGTTCAGAGCACCTCACAGCACCTCACAGCACCTCACAGCTACAGAACATCTCATTCTCTATAAGCATCACTCCAGCCTTGCTTTAAATCTTAGGTCTGACAATTTTCTCTGAAAGACAAAACCAAATATTTTTAATCTGCTTGTTTTCTGTATCATCCTCAACACAGAACTCACTAAATAACTCTTGCAATCTAGAAACAGGCTCATTATTTTTACCTTTCAATTTACCTTTTGGTCATTCTGATGAATTGTTTTTCCTAATAATGGAATGGTGGCGCAGTGAGTCTCGAACCTGTAATCTCCTGATACTGTCAGACATGCGATCCAACAGGCGACCACAGCCCCAATAATCTCCTGATACTGTCAGACATGCGATCCAACAGTTGACCACAGCCCTAATGATCTCCTGATACTGTCAGACATTCGATCCAACAGTTGACCACAGCCCCAATAATTTCCTGATACTGTCAGACATGCGATCCAACAGTTGACCACAGCCCTAATGATCTCCTGATACTGTCAGTCATGCGATCCAACAGGCGACCTCAGCCCTAATGATCTCCTGATACTGTCAGTCATGCGATCCAACAGTTGACCACAGCCCCAATAATCTCATGATACTGTTAGACATGCGATCCAACAGGCGACCACAGCCCCAATGATCTCTTGATACTGTCAGACATGCAATCCAACAGGCGACCACAGCCCCAATGATCTCCTGATACTGTTAGACATGCAATCCAACAGGCGACCTCAGCCCCAATGATCTCCTGTTTTAGAGTCGGACATGCAATCCAACAGGCGACCACAGCCCTAATGAAAACCAAGTCAGACATGCAATCCAACAGGCGACCACAGCCCCAATGAAAACCAAATGTCAGACCTGTGATCCAACAGGCGACCACAGCCCCAATGAAAATGAAATGTCAGACATGCGATCCAACAGGCGACCACAGCCTCAATGAAAATGAAATGTCAGACATGCGATCCAACAGGCGACCACAGCCCCAATGAAAACGAAATGTCAGACATGTGATCCAACAGGCGACCACAGCCCCAATTAAAACCAAATGTTTTGTATGTGGGCGCATCATAATAAATTATTTTGATGATGTTTAACTATGTCATATGACAGTTTTCCAAGATTAGTAGAGAAATATACAACAACAAAAAAAGGGAAAAGCATGACTGTGTCGATTGAAACATAGTGAATACAAAAGATTAAAGTGAAGCTTCTATATTGTAACACAACATTAGTTGGATATGGTGTATATGTGATGTGTAACTTAGTCTCAATTTATATCTTATTCGATTTATTTTCTGTTCCAATTCTAGAGACAAGCCTTTAAAGTGGATAAAACTACAAACCTGGTTATTTTGCTGGCCTTAATACGGCAGTGTAATAAAGTTGAAAGATTCGGAATTAAGTTCAGACATTTGGATTCCATCTTATACTCATGATATTAATTAGGGTTACGGTTAGGTTAAACTTCTGGTCTGATTAGCTACCTGTTTAAATATAGTTTTAATAATGCCGTAAACTAAATTAGTAGCATGAAAATCATGAAGTTTTATTTCTACATCTGTCGTTAAGGAATGTTCATCATTGAAAAAATAAGTTCACGATCTATTCCTCACTCTGTAAGTGTGCGTGCTTACGAACCCTTCATAATTGAAGATGCGAAAATGATGGGAGATGTAATTAGTGTACGTTAATTACTGCTTTGAAGATTATATAGAGGAGTTATGGACTTATAAAACTTCATGTTGCACTGTTTTATCACTGCACTGATAGCTAATCAAAATTCTGAAGATGCATAAAGGAATATATATACTTGTTTTTTTTAATGAAAACAAGGTATGAGCATCTTCAGCTGTGCTGAAATTTCAGAAGACCACATTCATGTCAAGTTAATGGTAGTTACCAGGGAGCAAATTTAATATTTTTAGCCACTTTCTAAAAAGAGCAAATGCGAAGTTTTACTACTTAGTATTTTAATCAAGGTACTTGCATTAAAAGGAATGTAGCGCCACATCCAAACCATCTTTATTATCGAGAGTTCTGAAATACTTGAATAAGGGTGAAAGAATTATCAAAATCGGATGATAAACAAAGAAGATATGATCATTTATAGTTTCTGTTAAAACGGATATGGAAGCGGCCATTTTGAGAGCTATGACATCACGGTTCTAAATGACCATATATGGAATAATTATAAATATGAAAATTCACTTTATAGGGAAAAAATGACAGCAACTGTATGAAAAATATGTAATACTTAATGGCAATAATTATTTATATCACCATTAAAAAAAAATCATTCATTTGCAGTGATTTTCTTCGTTTTAAATGATATTTATTAATATTCCATATATGGTAATATGGAACTATGACGTCATAGTTCTAAAAATGGCGGCTCCCATATTTGTTTTAGAACAACCTTTAAATGGTCATATCGTTTTTGTTTATCATCCGATTTTGATAATTCTTTCACCTTTTTCCAAGTTTTTCAGAACTATCAGTAATAGAGTTTGTTTGGCTGTGTCGCTACATTCCCTTTAATAATTTAAAACCTCACACTCGGCTAGATGCAGGAATGTAGTATAATTATACTTACTATCCACCATTTAACTAAGATAAATATATGTTCAGTGAATAAATGTAGACTGGAGCTAGTGGGTTTCTTTTATTACTTGAACAATTTAGCAAGTGCTTATATTTTGTACTTGCAATCTGCAAGAATCTACTTGCATTTAGCAAGTAAATAAGTGTTAAATTTGAACCCTGGTCATTAAAGGGACATGGCAGTCCTGAAGTATTAACATTTGGTTATTTTCAGCGCATTTTAGGCTATATATGACGTAAATTGTTAAGTGGTGGTGACAGACCAGCCACTTTTTTCTGTGTAGAACCAGTACTGTACACCTCCCGCCATTTGTTCGAAACAACATTTTCTCATCACAAGTCGAACTTCCAGTGGGATTCAAAAGCGCAGTGGTGAGAGGTGATAAGGTTTCAAACGCAGCGTCTCTATATGCTCCCAGTCACAAATTAACGCTTAGATTTACTAATCCAGTATCATTTTGACTTAACTACTGTATTATTACGAGTAATTACTTTGCAGGTACAGCATACAGAGGGAAACAGTGTGCTTGCGTGTATTTAGTTCTAAACAACATGTGGATTATATATAATATTTTTACAATTACAGATTTACATTGCTGCATTCAGTATCCTTCACGGAGATGCTTTTAGACTGGTGTATGGCTACGACAGTTTTGGTAACACGTGCGACAGTGATAATGGCCATCGTAAGGTGCCCAATGTCACGCTGTCGGGCATGAATATGAAGGGACGCCCGTACGTATACTGGAATGTGACAAGTGTTTAAAGGAATTTAAAAAATTAAAATCATTATTTATAGTCATGCAATTTTTTTTAGTAATCAGTATTTAAACAACTTGCTTAAAATCCATCCACACGTGTGATATAGAGTTTAATTAACATTGTTGAAGTGATACGGGAAATAATTCCTGAGTGAGAAAGATTCTTGCGATACAGAAACGAGTGCGTTTTCGCACGAGTTTCTACATCGCAAGAATATTTCTCACGAGTGAATTATTTTCCGTATCACAACAAAAATGTTAATTAAACTATATAATGTATAATCTTTGATGAATTTCTTTCCAATCGTCTTTTGACACAAGTATTCCTTCTTCTGTCTTTCCTTTGGCGACAGCGCGGAGTAATATTATGACGTCAATTTGTGACGTAATATCGTGACATCTATCGTTTAGTTCATAACATTTGGCTACTGTGCTATCTTGCACACTAGGCGAGATAGCACAGTAGAGGAAGGGATATGTTATAGATTTTCCCAAACTGGGAAACACAGAATATATAATAAAGCTTTTTGCTCGGCAACTAAATCCCGATTGATATGACTATCTGGGTCTATGTTGTATCGTAAATTCAAAAACAACGTATTTATAGAGAAGTATGTGAAAATATAAATAACTTTCCCTTTGTCCTTTTAAATTTGACTTGCTATACTCTGATTCAAGGCATGTTTATTACATGCACTGTGTTGTATATCCAAACTAGACATGTTACCATTGTAGGTATGTATTCTTTATGGATGTGACCGACCCATTCCGGTCCAAATGTATCTGCGTTAACAGATGTCCGGAGCAACCGCAGGACAACATCCATGACGTTCAGCTCTTCTCCGAGCAGACCGGATCCGAGTTGTGCGAGTATGATATACCCGTCAGTGATTACTACAAACAGGACACTACGAAGAAAGGCCCCTGTCCTGTTGTACCCGTGCCGGCAAGGTAGGCAAAGTCCAATTTGGGTCTTAATTGGTATGTTTGCTTAATCGATCTAAAAATATTATTAAAAATTCATGTGTTTATGTGTTTTTGTTATGTCAGACCCAGAGTTATAGTTTATTAAACAGAGAGCAATCCAAACAGGTGGCCAATATAACAGTACCTAGTACCTCCACCTCATTAAATACCTGTACTCACATGACATGAAATTTAATATCTTTATTGAAAGCTGCAGGTGTATGAATCAAACAATAGGCAGGTTTTCCTTTGACAATTTAATTTTTGTTAGCTACATTAAACGTTAGTTAAAGTCTGTTATTTTTGCATGTTCAAATGATAAAAAAAAATCTTCAATTAGATGTCAATCTCTTACATTTACTGATGTAGTTAAAACAATATTGAAACCAGATATACCATGTGCACTTAATGTCTACAAATATATAAAGTGACATAAAACAATATTGACATAATGGGCTATTAACTTTCTGTGCTTTGACAACATAGGACTAAACTCCATTAAGAAGATGTTTTTCTATCTTGTTTTTTTTTCAATAAATATCAGATTTCATACTCATGACGTATAAATGCTTCCCACTTAGGCTTCATTTCTTCACTAATAACTCGTCAAACATGGTGTGCTTGGGTTTATTGTAGAGCTATACTTAACCAACATCTAAATAATAAATGCGATCCCTTGGTAGAGGAATACTCTGTTAGGATTAATTACTGGATACTGCCATACAGTAGTCTAGATGGTTAATAAAATATAAACACTAATTTGTTGTCAATATGAGTTAAAATGTTCGTTTTACTTGATTGCCACTGCGTTGGCGATGGGTCAAAGAAATAGTCAGCTGTCCTTCCCTGCAAGGGGTAGAATTGCCCCAGTGGGAAATAGAAACTGATCTGTAGATGGTCAGGTCCATTAGTGTCACTTGTTCTCCTCACCAATCCACATTCCACCATTGGGTTGTAAAACACCATTCATTCATTCATTGCAACTGAACAGACACATTGTAGATTTACTAGAATCTCTAGTGCCCTCTAATGGTGGATGGACTATACACACAGGATAATCAACCAGCATGGTTTAAAACAGAAGTCCATTTAACATTTAATATGAAAATCTCTGCCTCATGCAAAAATCATTTCGAGATGTAATTTATCCTTTCATGCAGATAACCTTGTAATCATAAAGCATTTACGAAAGCCCTCTTCAATGTGCTTGTAAAATATTCCAGAATTTTTAAGACTCCAATGTGCTCATAAAATATTTCAGAATATTTAAGATATCAGGTCTAATGAAAAAGCGACTATATTTAGTTTTCGCTACACTTATATTATATTATGACATGCCACTTTATTATTCTTCAAAGGCAAAATATTGGTTTTGAAAGGACGATAGCTTTGAAGATCTCAGTTTGACAGACTCTTTCAACTTCAAGCCCAGTTATTAACAAGCATATTAACGAGTAGATATTGTCTATCAAGTGATCTTTGTAATTAGTGTCGCACAATTACCAATAATTAGTGTCGTACAACTACCAGTTTCATCTCGCAAATATTACACATGTGCCACTTTGATATTTTCTCCCTCAGATAGATGTTTCAGTAAGGACATTATTAACAAATCCAGGGATGAACGCGGACCTATTGTAACTGTGTATAAATAAATAACAAGATGGAATAGTTCCGTATTAAACCCTAGAAATTCCATACAATGTTTTAAACTACATGTATATAATATCCTACTGGTTTTGCTCCTAATTATTGGGATCTCATACTGAGGGTATTGATTTCTTTTTTTACTTTATTTAATTAAATATAACTCAGGTGCCTATACATAGCCAGACTGTGTATTTGCTTGTTAAGATAAAGCAAACAGCTGCTCAATGGTTTAACGCAACAGAGCTGCATCTTTTTCTTGATTTATATGCTGTTACAACATTGTCGCATTGAACCTTCAAGCTGTTATAGACATCAAATAAAGCAACATTTGGAGAGGAATTTGTCAGACACTAATTATGATACAGCTCCTCACTAGATGGTACCTTAACTCATTATAAGTCAGGAGTATACATTCATAATTGATAGTTATGGTCATGATTATAGTAGCTTTCTGTTTCATTAATCAATATCTTCTTGTGATGTTTCAATTTGATACAAACACTCAGGAGGAGCATGCCATAACTGAAACAGTCTGTTTAGCTATATGCTTATATAATGACAGTCTGGGTTATACATTAATTATAACTGAACCGGTCTATATGCTTATATAATGACAGTCTGGGTTATACATTATAACTGAACTGGTCTATATCTATGCTTATATAATGACAGTCTGGGTTATATATTATAACTGAACCGGTCTATATATATGCTTATATAATGACAGTCTGGGTTATACATTATAACAGAACCGGTCTATATCTATGCTTATATAATGACTGTCATGGTTATATGTTATAACTGAACCAGTCTGTAAAGCTATGCTTATATAATGACTGTCTGGGTGATATATTTTAACTGAACCAGTCTATAGCTATGCTTATATAATTACTGTCTGGGTGATATAACTGAACCAGTCTATAGTTACGCTTATATAATGACTGTCTGGGGATATAGTTACACTTATATAATGACTGTCTGGGGATATATTATAACTGAACCAGTCTTTAGCTATGATGCTTATATAATGACTGTCATGGTTATATGTTATAACTGAACCATTCTGTAAAGCTGTGCTTATATAATGACTGTCTGGGTGATATATTATAACTGAACCAGTCTATAGCTATGCTTATATAATTAATGTCTGTCATGGTTATATGTTATATAATAACTGAATTGAATGTTGTTTAACGGCTCATCAACACAGTATAGGTTATTTAGAGCCACCCCAGAGAGAGGGAAAGGATACATAGGAATTCGTAAAACTATGCTTATATAATGACTGTCTAGGGAATATGTAAATACTGAACCAGTCTATAACTATGCTTATATAATGACTGTCTGGTGGATATGTAAACTGATCCAGTCTATAGCTATGCCTATATAATGACTGTCTGGTGGATATGTTATAACTGATCCAGTCTATAGCTATGCCTATATAATGACTGTCTGGTGGATATGTTATAACTGATCCAGTCTATAGCTATGCCTATATAATGACTGTCTGGTGGATATGTTATAACTGATCCAGTCTATAGCTATGCCTATATAATGACTGTCTGCTGGATATGTTATAACTGAACCAATCTATAGCTATGCCTTTATAATGACTGTCTGGTGGATATGTTATAACTGAACCAGTCTATAGCTATAATGATCATGGGGATATGTTATAACTGAACCATTCTGTATAGCTATGCTTATATAATGACTGTCTAGGGGATATGTTATAACTGAACCAGTCTGTATAACTATGTTTATATAATGACTGTCTAGGAAATATGTTATAACTGAACTCTGTATAGCTATGCTTATATAATGACTGTCTAGGATATGTAAAGCTATGAATATATTTGACTGGGGATATATTTTACTGAATCAGTTTTTGTAGCTATGATTATATAATAACTGCCGTAGGTATATGTTTTAACTGATCCAGTCTGAATAGATATACTTATTCAAATATGTATTGCCTGATAAAATTCTCCATAATTTTCAGTCACATCTCTCCTTTTAAAACCAACATGTCCTACATTATTTTTTTTAAATGGCCAAGTATGGAACAGTATTTCATACATGGAGAAAATGAACCTAATTATCAGATAATAATTGTCTACTATTTGAATATATTATGTTTCACGTTAATAGTGCATTTGCCCTTTGTTGATCATTACAGTGACTAGTAATTACAGGTTCATATTTTAGATAATTACACTGATGTATTTAAACAATATTGATTCTACTCATGGAGACTGCATTGTGCTTGTCATTGAATTAAGTGACTTCATTGATTACATGAAGGTATACCATTCTCAGACATAAAGCCATGCGGATTGAGTGAAACTATTGCGACATACCGTTGGGAATATTGTTTTATGCTTTGTATTTGTTGTAGATCTTAAAATTGTTTAACTGAGTCATACATTGCAGTCCGACCATGGAGAAGGTTAATGTTATTAAAGTTGTGTTTTTGAAAAAGATATTTATTTTGGCAAAAGATCATATACAAGTCATACATACATGCTCATAAGAAGATTAGGACCTGTAGTCATTAAAACATTAACTCTAACATTAAATTATGTTTCTGATAATTTTGAGAAGATCATGTCTGTATTTTAAAGCCATTTTTAATCAGAATCTTAAAAAGAATAGAAGTATTCAAATTTTATTTGTCATTTACACTAAATGAATACTTTATTTTCACTTTTCAGCGACCCCTTGCTCCATTTTTGTGTGCCAAAGAATTTGGTCAACTATAATTTCACACTGAAGAATAATGTGATTGCATTCTTAAATGCTAATGACATTTTCCAGAAGGTTCTGAGTGACCTGATTAATGGCTGGCGAGAGATGATGCTTCTGTGTCTATTTGCTCTAGGTACTTACTTAAGTGTTGAATGACCGACAATGGCTGCACTCTTTATGTCCATTTTATGTTGCATTGGCCATGGTTAGCCAGTCTGGTATTGTTATATCGTCAGCCTCATTAAAAATGTTTTAATTATCTCCCTTTATTTATGGTACTGTAGCTAGAGTAACCTCCCATTTTCTTGTTCACATGGTGTAAGCTTGAGTTCCTTCCCTTTTATGGTTTTAGCATATTTTTTGTTTTATTTTGTGCTTTTGTTTGCAAAAGGCAACATGAACTTACAGGTGGCATTCACAGTTAGTCTTTCACATTGCTTTATCTGTAGATAGATTATCCAGTTTTTGTTATTCTGCCATTTTAACGATTCAGGTTTCATTTTTTTCCGAGAACAAAGGGTGACAGAATCTGTAAGCACAAGTTGTTGCAGAATAATTGTCACAGTTTTGAATGCATAATCTGTACCAGAGGTCGCAAGAAATGATCAAAACATGGGCTCGCAGAAATTATTGTCATTTTTGCAAGAACAGTGGTTCCTATATATTGTCAGATTTTCTGTGAGAACAAGGGTTCATAGAATGTTGGTTGTTTCTGGCAAAAAAGGGGTCACATTTATTATTTTTATTTCTGCTAGCACAAGGGAGCACATCTTTACACACAATTATATATTTTGTGTCATAAAAATTTCTGAACACCGGGTTCGCATTTTAAAACAAATTTTATACATGTACTGTTACACAGAGGGTTATAATCCGGGCCTTCTCTGACCCTAAAAGCCTTTTTTTTGTGGCTTTTTAGGGTCAGAGGAACTCCTATAGTGAAACATTGCATGTTGTTCAGAGAATTGCGAGCATCAAAAGAAAAAAGTGAGTCGCAGTTAAATTGTTTGAATTTTGTGGGAAATATTTATCGGCGCACCGGTCACGATCACGTGACATTTGACCTGGATAATAACATACGTAGGAAATTTGATATTTTTTAACTTCGTCTGAAAAGGTCGACCGTTACTATTTCGGTTCAAAACGGTAAATAAATATATTGATAATCGCTTTACATTCTAGAAATGTTAGTTCAATGCATACTTTCTTGGATATATTGACTTAAAACCAAGAGGGTAGCGCCTCTCCAGCGAGGGAGAGGAGATCACCGTGTTTTTACTATAGGAACCGCTCTGACCGTACACAGCCAGATAAAATATCAAAATCGTAAAAAGGGCTGGTAAGGTCAGAGCTCGGATTATGATGGGTAAAGATATTACATTATACAAACCGATGGCCCGAACAGAAATTACCTCTAGCACTAAATCACAAAAAGTCACATATTCGTTGCACTGTAGATTTATTATTTAGTAAGATTTCTTTAATAGTTTGAACTGTTGTGTTTCTTTGGCATAACGAGAGTGCTATAACAATGAGTGATGATATAAGAAAAGGTAGAGATAGCAAGTTACCTGTCTAGTTTAGTTTTTGTCAGAAACTAAATTTGAGACTTTCAGCTTTTACTAATACAAAAACTGTGCATAAGCAGAAGTGTGCTTACTAACACCAGAAACTAACCATTTAAATGATTTCCATTCCAAAATAGAGTTAGCTCCCCCTGTTGCTATAGCAACTTCAGACTGGTAAACCATGCAATATTTGTAGTACAAGTTTGAAACTGTTGATTATAATTTCAGTAACCCCCTATTGAATAGATGCATTCCAAAGAACATGATTGAGCTCGCGTCCAATGTCTCTGCCGATATCATTAGGTTTTTAAACACGAGTGACATATTCCAGAAAGTTCTCAGCGATTTGTACACATGTTGGCGAGAGATGTTGGTACTGTGTTTTATTGCCGTAGGTACGGTCACGTGTTAGTGCCTGCCACCCTAGGCTCAATAATTGTTTGGTATAAGCTTTCCTGTCATCGCCATCTCTTTATAATACCTGTTTGAGGCATCACCAACTCTTAAACTGTTTCTCTTCAAAATAAGCTTTTTTGTGCCCCCATCATTCAAAGAATGGTGGAAGGGCATATAGTGTTACCCCTGTCCGTCTGCCCTCCGTCTGAGCCAAATATTTTGTCTAGAAGTTAACTTGGTTAATGGTTATCCAATCTTCTCCAAACTTGGTCAAATTGGAATTGGAAACAATTTCTCGGTCAAGTTTGATAATTGGCCCCGTCACCTTGGTAACTAAGAGTTATGCCCCTTGGAATAGTAAACAAGAGGCCCAAGAGGGCCTGTGAACGCTCTACTGGCTGTTATACCATTGATGAATCGAGTCGTACTACATGGTGTCTAGAGTGTACACAAGGTTTTTCAAGTATTTGACCTAGTGACCTAGTTTTTGACCCCATGGGACCCATTTTCGAACTTGACCAAAATATAATTAAAACAACATTTCGACAAAGTTTCATCAAGATCGGGTCAGAAATATGGCCTCTAGAGTGTACTAGTGACCTAGTTTTTGACCCTGTGTGACCCATTTTCGAACTTTAGCAAGCTATAATTGAGACAAATATTCTGACAAAATTGCATCAAGATCGGGTCAAAAATATGGCCTCTAGAGTGTACATACGGTTTTTCCAAAGTTTGACCTAGTGACCTAGTTTTTAACACCATGTGACCCATTTTTGAACTTGACCAAGATATAATTAAGACAAACATTTTGACAAAGAGTGTACACAAGGTTTTTCAAGTATTTGACCTAGTGACCTAGTTTTTAACCCCATGTGACCCATTTTCAAACTTGACCAAGATATAATTAAGACAAACATTCTGACAAAGTTGCATCAAGCTCGGGTCAAAAATATGGCCTCTAGAGTGTACACAAGGTTTTTCCAATATTTGACCTAGTGACCTAGTTTTTAACTTCATGTGACCCATTTCCGAAATTGATCAAGATATAATTAAACAATTTGACAAAATTTCATCAAGATTGGGTAACAAATATGACCTCTAGAGTGTACACAAGTTTGTTCAAGTATTTGACCTAGTGACCTAGTTTTTGACCCCACATGACCCATTTTTGAACTTGACCGAGATTTCATTGAGACAAACATTCTGACAAAGTGTCATCAAGATCAGGTCAAAAATATGGCCTCTATAGTGTACACACGGTTTTTCCAAAGTTTGACCTAGTGACCTAGTTTTTAACACCATGTGACCCATTTTTGAACTTGACCAAGATATAATTAAGACAAACATTTTGACAAAGTTTCATCAAGATTGGGTCAGAAATACGGCTTCTAGAGTGTACACAAGGTTTTTCAAGTATTTGACCTAGTGACCTAGTTTTTAACCCATGTGACCCATTTTCAAACTTGACCAAGATATAATTAAGACAAACATTCTGACAAAGTTGCTTCAATCTCGGGTCAAAAATATGGCCTCTAGAGTGTACACAAGGTTTTTCCAATATTTGACCTAATGACCTAGTTTTTGACCCCACATGACCCATTTTCGAACTTGACCGAGATTTCATTGAGACAAACAATTAAGATAAACATTCTGACAAAGTTGCATCAAGCTCGGGTCAAAAATATGGCCTCTAGAGTGTACACAAGGTTTTTCCAATATTTGACCTAGTGACCTAGTTTTTAACTTCATGTGACCCATTTTCGAACTTGATGAAGATATAATTAAGATAAACAATTTGACAAAGTTTCATCAAGATTGGGTAACAAATATGACCTCTAGAGTGTACACAAGTTTTTTCAAGTATTTGACCTAGTGACCTAGTTTTTGACCCCACATGACCCATTTTTGAACTTGACCGAGATTTCATTAAGACAAACATTCTGACAAAGTTTCATCAAGATCAGGTCAAAAATATGGCCTCTAGAGTGTACACACGGTTTTTCCAAAGTTTGACCTAGTGACCTTGTTTTTAAACCATGTGACCCATTTTTGAACTTGACCAAGATATAATTAAGACAAACATTTTGACAAAGATTCATCAAGATTGGGTCAGAAATACGGCTTCTAGAGTGTACACAAGGTTTTTCAAGTATTTGACCTAGTGACCTAGTTTTTAACCCCATGTGACCCATTTTCAAACTTGACCAAGATATAATTAAGACAAACATTCTGACAAAGTTGCATCAAGCTGGGGTCAAAAATATGGCCTTTAGAGTGTACACAAGGTTTTTCCAATATTTGACCTAGTGACCTAGTTTTTGACCCCACATGACCCATTTTCGAACTTGACCGAGATTTCATTGAGACAAACATTCTGACAAAGTTTCATGATGATTGCATCAGAAATGTGGCCTCTAGAGTGTACACAAGCAAAAGTTAACGGTCAGTAGAGCTAAAAAATCACAAAATTAATGTCGTCCAGCCTCTCACTTGGGTAATTGTTATCCAGTCTTCTGCAAACTTAGTCAAATTGTATATGGGCACAATGTCTTGGCCAAGTTCAATAATCAACCCCATCGCCTTAACAGTTCCAGAGTTAGACCCGATGGAATTGTAAAAAAATCACGAAATTAATGTCCGAAGACAAGTTCCTTATTAATATATTAGGCAATAGTGGGGGCGTCTGTGTTCTATGGACACATTTCTAGTTTAACAAGGAATTTGATTTTTATCCTCAAATAGCGATTTCATCCCCTTTTACTTCAGAAGTGAGTACACAAAATCATTGGTCTGTTTTGATTTAAAACATATTTTTGTTCATGTTGGTTACATGATTTTGGTTTCTTGCAATTTTTTTTGAGAGCTGTGTGAGCTTGCCGCTGGTTGTACAAGAGATGGCATGATATTCCTGGCTGATGGTTGTGTAGTTGTGCTTGAGTATGCTTCCTGTATGATATGTAGTCGGTGACGTTAATATGCTCATAAAGCATTGGCCAAAAACTTCAAATAAGATAATGATAAACTGCCATATATCTGTTTCGTTATCTTTCAGATGTAACTTGTTACTAAAGTTATTTGAGATCTTTTTCTACTACCCTTGCGATAATGAGTCTACATGGGAAAATCACTATCAAAGAGTATTTTGGTTTCAAAATATTTATTTCTTAACTGATTTTCAGAAGATATTTTTTATATACCACTCAAAATTCCAGTTTCAATGATAAATAATGAATGTAACTATTTCAAAATCATTGATGTAAATGCTGAAAACATTGTAGTTTTAATGCTTAAGTGATTTCCAATTTTAAATTATTTTAAGTTTTTGGCATTTTGTCTTAATTCTGCACCTATAGCTTCATCATTATGTAGCTAACAGAGTGTGATTCAGTTGTAGATCTGAGAGTTGTATATTTTTTTTATATATAGTTACTTGTTAAATGAGTGGAAAATATGACATGCGTGCTCAAGTATAGATTGGCCTAAAATACTAACTTTATCTTATTGATGTGTCTTTTTCTGCCATACTTATGTTGCATTTAACTTTTTCATTTCTTCATAAAACCTTCAATATATACACTTCATGACAATAGTCATTACCAATATATAAAGATCAACATCACAGTCGAGGTCAAATTCTGGGTTCAAAAGTAATTTTTGTTAAAAAAACTCAACATTCCTTTTTTCATTTCTCATATTTCTTCCTCAAATGTTTAATATCAGTATGTTTATAAAGGTCACAGACAAGATCATCAGTAGGGGAGCAGCCTTGATCATACCCTTTGTTTAGAAGTAGTTTTATGGTCACAAAGCTTAAACATTCCCTGAAACTATTTTCATTTCTTTATAAAACTTCAAGTTTAGGTCTATACATATTATGACTATAACCACATGACCACACCCGTATATAAAGGTCAAGTTCACAGACAAGATCATACCCTTTGTTTAGAAGTAATTTTATGGGTCACAAAAGCTTAAACATTCCCTGAAACTATTTTCATTTCTTTATAAAACTTCAAGTTTAGGTCTATACATATTATGACTATAACCACATGACCACACCCGTATATAAAGGTCAAGTTACAGACAAGGTCATGCACTGGATATAAAAGTCAATGCATAAATAATGCACACAAACAAATAATAAATTACTATTCATTTCTATGTCATGTATCAATAAAACATACACAGAGTCATATATCTTGTTATGTTACTAAAACACAAAATACACAGATTTCAATTCCTGGTAACGTTTTTAGCTCGACTATTCGAAGAATAAGAGAGCTTATGTAATCACCCCGGGGTCGGCGTCGGCGTCGGCGTCGGCGTTGGCGTTGGCGTCGGCGTCCCACATTCAGGTTTGCGTGTAAGCTGTGTTTACAAGTCTATATCTCTTACATTTCTTATCCTAGCACAACCAAATTTGGCCATGGGCTTCCTTATAGCATTATCTTAATGACTGCATAAGCAATTTTGGTTCCTGTAACCCATGGGCTCCCATGGAACCCAAATTATGATAGCCCATAAAATGTGTCCCATTTCACATCAAATTTTGCGTGTAAGCTGTGTTTACAAGTCTATATCTCTTACAATTCTGACCCTAGCTCAACCAAATTTGGCCATTAGCTTCCTTATAGCATTATCTTAAGGGCTGCTTAAGTAATTTTGGTTCCTGTAACCCCTGGGCTCCCATGGAACCCAAATTCTGATAGCCCTTAAAATGTGTCTGTTTCACATCAAATTTTGTGTGTAAGCTGTGTTTACAGGTCTATATCTCTTACATTTCTTGTCCTAGCTGAACTAAATTTTGGAATTGGTTCCCTTATAGTATGTTGTAAAGGGTTGGATAAGTAATTTTGTCTTTTGCAAATTCTGGGCTCCCATGGAACCCAAATTGTGATGGCTCATAAAATGTGCAATAAAGGCCGATCTAGGTTTGCATGTAAGCATGTATATATCTATAATTTTGGTTTGGGATTTGTTATAGCATTATGCATCTTATTACTTCACCCATATTGGGGCATGAGCTCCCTCCTCTCCCATCCCCCCCCCCACCCCCCTCCCCCTCTACCCCGCCCCCACTTTTTTTTTTTTTTTACATATTTCTGAGTTGGTTTTGTCAATTCCTACACATATATGTTGCAACGCCACCCCCCACGCCCGCCCCCAAGCCCCGCCCCCCCCCCCCCCCCCCCCGCCTCTTACCCCATCACACCACCCACCACGCCCCACACTTGATTTTTTTTTTTTTTTTACATATTTCTGTGTTGCTTTTGTCAATTCTTACACATATATGTTGCAACCCTCCCCGCCCCCTCCCCCCCATCCCCGCCTCTCACCCCATCACCACACCCACCATGCCCCACACTTGATTTTTTTTTTTTTTTTTTTACATATTTCTGTGTTGCTTTTGTCAATTCTTACACATATATGTTGCAACCCTCCCCGCCCCCTCCCCCCCCCCCCCCAACCCCGCCTCTCACCCCATCACCACACCAACCAAGCCCCACACTTGAATTTTTTTATTTTTTTTTTACATATTTCTGTGTTGTTTTAGTCAATTCTTACACATATGTGTTGCAACCCTCCCTGCACCCACCACCCCACCCCCACGCCTCTCACCCCATCACCTCCCCACCCCCATCCCGCCCAAGACTTGAAACATTTTTTTTTTTTTTTTTTTTTTTACATATTTCTTTGTTGCTTTTGTCAGTTCTTATACATGTATGATGCAACCCTCCCCGCTTGCCCCCCCCCCCCCCCCCACTTGATTTTTTTTTTTACATATTTCTGTGTTGCTTTTAACAATTCTGACACTTATATGTTTTAACACCCCCTCACCCCATCCCCCCATCCCGCCCCACACTTGGAACTTTGTTTTTGTTTTGTTTTTACATATTTCTGTGTTGCTTTTATCAATTCTGACACTTAATGTTTTAACCCCCCCTCAGCCCATCCTCCCATCCCGCCCCACACTTGGAACTTTGTTTTTGTTTTTGTTTACATATTTCTTTGTTGTTTTAGCAATTCTTACACACATGTGTTGCCACCCCCGCTCCCCCTTCCAACCCACTCCCCCCTCTCCCACCCCCGCCCCCACTTGAAACTTTTTTTTTTTTTACATATTTCTTTGTTGTTTTAGTCAATTCTTACACATATATGTTGCACCCTCTCCCCCCTCTCCCCCAGCTCTCCCCCACCCCCCATCCCCCACCCCCACTTGAAACTATATTTTTTTTTACATATTTCTGTGTTACTTTTGTCAATTATTACACATATATGTTGCCCCCTCCCCCCTCCTACCCCCACCTCTCTCCCCCCCCCCCCCCCCCCCCCCCCCCCCCCCCCACCTCCTACACCACACTAGAACTTTTTTTTTACATATTTCTTTGTTGTTTTAGTCAATTCTTACACATATACGTTGCACCCTCCCCCCCCCCCAAACTCACTCCCGCCTCTCCCCTCACCCCCTGCCTCTCACCCCACCCCACTTGAATTATTATTATTATTTTTTTTACATATTTCTTTGTTGTTTTAGTCAATTCTTACACTTGTTGCCCTCCCCACCCCACACCTCTACCCCATCCCACTCAAACTAGATTTTTAAAAAAAAAAAATCTTCATATTTTTGTGTTGTTTTGGTGAATTATTACATAGCTTCTTACACATATATGTTCCTCTCAACACCCCCACTCCCCCCACCATCCACCCCGCCTCTCTCCCACCCCCACCCTGCACCCCACTCAAAACTCGATATATATTTTTTTTAAATATTTTTTTTACATATTTCTGTGTAGTTTTGGTCAATTCTTACACATAGTTATGTTGTGCTCCCAACCCCACCCCACATTGTTGTAGCCTTGTTTTCTGATGGTATATACTAGCTATAAATTTATTATTCTCCGAAAAATCGAATAGTCGAGCTGCGCTGTTCTCCGACAGCTCTTGTTATTTCTTGATAAAGCTCTGCATATCTACACCCAATGGCAATAGTCACGTGTCATGTATTATGAGACAATGCCCACCACAGGATTCACACAGGCTCAAGATCGTAAGATCACTCATCTAGTGTTACTTTGATTTATGTTTTTCTCTTTTTGTGACAGTATTGTAGAGCAACAAAAAACATGCCTAACGCTCCTTTGTAAGACCTTGAATAACCTTTGTAAGACCTTGAATAACCTTGTAAGACCTTGCATAACCTTGTAAGACCTTGAATAACCAAAATTCTAAAATATGATGTGATATGAATCCATCCTGTATTGCTATCCTGTATTGCTATCAAATGCGGATATTTTAATTTTCAGGCCTTTTAATGTTTTTTCCTGAACCTTTTTTTTTTGCCTGATAAATATTTGCAATAAATGCAATGTAAACTGTCGCCTGTCTCTTAAAGAATGGGCCATTCAGAGTCCATTTGTCCTTGATTTAAAATAAGCAGCATAATTGAAATCACTCAGATTTTAAACTAGCACATGTGACCTCTATAGCCAGGTATTGGCTTCCTCCCACAGCCAGGTATTGGCTCCCTCCTAGGGCCAGATATTGGCTCCCGCCCACAACCAGGTATTGTCTCCCTCCCACAGTCAGGTATTGGCTCCCTCCCACAGCCAGTATTGGCTTCCTCCCACAACAAGGTATTGGCTCCCTCCCACAGCCAGGTATTGGCTCCCTTCCACAGCCAGGAAGTGACTCCCTCCCACAGCCAGGTATTGGCTCCCTCCCACAGCCAGGTATTGGCTCCCTCCCACATCAAGGTATTGGCTCCCTCCCACAGCCAGTTTTGGCTTCCTCCCAGTCAGGTATTGGCTTCCTCCCACAGCCAGGTATTGGCTCTCCCACAGCCAGGTATTGGTCCCTCCCACATCCAGGTATTGGCTCCTCCCACAGCCAGGTATTGGCTTCCTCCCTGGAATTGGCTCCCTCCCACAGCCAGGTATTGGCTCCCTCCCACATCCAGGTATTGGCTCCCTCCCACAGCCAGGTAGTGGCTCTCCCACAGCCAGGTATTGGTTCCCTCCCACAGCCAGGTCGTTGGCTTCTCCACTGCCAGGTATAGGCTTCCTCCCACAGCCAGGTATTGACTCCTACCACAGCCAGGTATTGGCTTCCTCCCACAGCCAGGTATTGGCTCCCTCCCACAGCCAGGTATTGGCTCCCTCCCACCGCCAGGTATTGGTTACTTAACAAAGCCAGGTATTGGCTCCTCCCACAACCAGGTATTGGCTTCCTCCCACAACCAGTGATTGGCTCCCTCCCACAGCCAGGTATTGGCTACCTCCACAGCCAGGTATTGGCTCCCTCCCACAGCCAGGTGTTGGCTCCCTCCCACAGCCAGGTATTGGCTCCCTATGGCTGCCTCCCACAGTCAGGTATTGGCTCCCTCTCACAGCCAGTATTGGCTCCCTGCCACAGCCAGTTATTGGTCCCTCCCACATCAAGGTATTGGCTTCTCCCACAGCCAGGTAGTGGCTCCCTCCCACAGCCAGGTATTGGCTCCTCCCACAGCCCAGTATTGGCTCCCTCCCACAGCCAGGTATTGTCTCCTTCCCACAGCCAGGGATTGGATCCCTCCCACAGACATGTATTGGCTCCCCCCACAGCCAAGTATTGGCTCCCTCCCACAGTCAGGTATTGACTCCACCCACAGCCAGGTATTGGCTCCTCCCACAACCAGGTATTGGCTCCCTCCAACAGACATATTGGCTCCCTCCCACAGCCAGGTATTGGCTCCCTCCCACAGCCAGATATTGGCTCCCTCCTACAGCAAGGTATTGGCTTCCTCCCACAACCAGGTATTGGCTTTATCTGCTAATACAATTCTAGTTATCCAAACAATTTAATTCTAGCTGTCCAAACAATTAGCTATCCAAACAATTCAATTATAGCTTACCAAATTCACATCTAGCTAACCAAACAATTCATATCTAGCTATCCAAACAGTTCAGTTCTGATTATCTAAACAGTTTAATATTAGCCA
>JAWPHD010011626.1:0-82292 GCA_037043455.1 Cyrtodaria siliqua
CTTTAGGGGCTTTAATTCTAGCCCTTAATATTTAAATACTTTTGCATTTAGTGTATTGTTATTACATCTCTGCATGGTAAATACCACTGTATGAAAAACGGATGCTGTCTTAATTGTTTCATTAGACGTTTTAATGAGCATATTCCACCTTTCTATTTTTATGAATACAAGTAGATGCATAGTAACAAAGATTTGAATTTGAAATGTCAAATATGTAACATGTATTCATCATTGTGATATTTGAAACTGAGGTGTGCATGCGTGGGTATATCAATATTGTTTAAAGACAGCGTTTACTTATCATTCAAGTGCTTGAGGGAGTTGTATTAACTGTGAAGATAATCCATATTTATATTTCTACGAATTGATGTGTATAAGTAGTAGGGGTAGCGGTTTACATCCAATTAGCCCTCAGGCATATCAATGACGTAATCCAGCTCGTACAATATCAGAAAAAGTATAGGTTTACGTTAATGAGCACAGTTTCGACGACGTGATATTAATCAGTCACGCGATATAAGAGGGAAACTCTGCTACAGAAGAGGAAAACCTTGCTACAGAGAACCTTGCTGCATAGGAAAACCCTGCCACGAAAGAAGAAAACCTTGCTACAGAAGAGGAAAACCTTGATATAGAGAATTTTGCTACAGAGGAAAAATCTTCCTACAGAAGAGGAAAACCTTGCTACAAAGAACTTTCCTGCAGTGGAAAATCTTGCTACAGAAGAGAAAAAACTTGCTACCAAAAAAATTGCTACAGTGGAAAATCTTGCTACAGAGGAGGAAAACCTTGCTACAGAGAACTTTGCCACAGAGGATAACCCATACAAATGTCCCATCTGCAGGAAAGAACTTACTGATAGCTTGCATAAAATTACATAAAAACACACTTTAAGTGTAGCGTGTGTAGTAAAGTATGTTCGACCTCCTATACACTAAAAAGACACACGCGCATACATACAGGAGAGAATATGTTTAAGTGTAGAGTGTGTAGTAAAGAATGTTGTGGGTCAAGTGAACTTCAAGTTCACAGGCGCACACATTCAAGAGTTGCCACAGAGGATAACCCATACAAATGTCCCATATACAAATATCCCATCTGCAGCAAAAAACTTACTGATAGCTTGCATATAAAGACGCATATAAAAAGACATAAACACAAATGTAAGTGTAGCGTGTGAAGTAAAGTATTTTCGACCTCCTATACACTAAACAGACACAGGCGCATACATACAAGAGAGAAACCGTTTAAGTGTTGCGTGTGAGCATTTTGCGGGTCAAGTGAACTTCAAGTTCACAGGCGCAAACATTCAACAGAAACACCATTTAATTGTAGTGTGTGTAGCAAAGGATTTACCCGCTTCGATACTCTAATACTGCGCATGCGCAAACACACTGGAGAAATGCCATATACTTGTAGCACATGTAGCAAACAATTTATTCGGGCAAATGCTCTTAATAAAGAGGCTCTACCTATATCTTTTTGTCCACCAATTGATATAAACTTTACTTAATTATAAAGAGGACTATGAAAAAGGTAAGTGGCAATAATTTCACCCAATGTAATATGCGTTTTGCTGGGGAAAAACAGGATTGAAAAGATCGGATTTTTGAAATTGTATTCGTAATTGTTTTAGACAAGCCGATTGCGGAGATTTTCCGATCTTATTCGTTTACAATCGGAACTACCTCGTCTGATTAGCGAAGAGTTCCGATCGATTCGTTTGCTATCGGAACTGCGCCGAATAGTTTGTAATCGCAATGCGCATGTCCGAGAAAATCGTAAAAACTCGTAGTTCTCCGGCAGGAATAAACGGCTGGGCAGCATTTTATTCAAGATATTGTTTTGATCATAATTAATAATTTACAGAACTGGAATACGAACCATGTTTCTTCTTAGAATACTCATAAAATAGCTTTGTATACATATAAATGCAGTAATATTGAGTATTTAATATTTTACATTAAAAATCGCGTAGATATAGGTAGTGCCTCTTTAAAATACACATGCGTATACACACTGAAGAAAACACATATCAATGTAGCGTTTGTAGTACACGATTTACTGATTCGAGAAATAGTACAAGACACATGAGTAATCATACAGACGAGACACCATTTCATTGTAGCGTGTGCAGCAAGGGATTTAAGAAGGCACGCCGTCTTAGATCACATATGAACATACATACTGGAGCGACACCATTTAATTGTAACGTGTGCGGCAAAGGATTTATCAGTTCGAGTAGTCGCTCACTACACATGCAAACACATTCAAGAGAGACACCATTTTAGTGTAGCAAAGGTTTTGTCAATCTCCACGCAGAGTTATCGTTCCTTGCACTCACATATATCTCTGCTAACTACTAAATTACAAGATTTTGGTAAACCTGTTCAGTTGGAATATGTTTGCCTGAAACTTATTTATTTCTTGTGTAAATATAATTTTCAGAATATCAGCAAATTAGATGTTGCAAGATTTGAAATAATGCATGAAAACAATTTAGTTTTAATCGGGACTATTTTACTTCAAAAATAATGCGTACTTAGGTCTCCTCAATCGAAACGCATATCAAACCGAAGCTCGATAGTAGAAAATTACTAAAACAAATTAACTCATACAAACAAAAATTAAAATTATTTAATATATGTCTATATTTTATCTTTGCAGATCACGCAAAATGATTTATTATAAACATCGTCATAACTTTTTTGAATAATCACGTGACCTAACCGTTCGCACTACTTCCTTTTACGTTGACACTGTCAAATGAGGAACGAGTGTACTCTGGGTAGAGATTGAGGTTTTGTGGACTTGAGTACTCTTAAAGAGCATATGCGCAAACTCCATTCATTTCAGTGTAACGTGTAGTAAAGGATTTATCCAGTCAATGCATCTCAAAATAGACGTGCACACATACTGGCGAATGAATAGCGCTGATTCGCCGTTTAATGTAACACGTGTTCAATTAAGTAATGGTCTAACACACATGCGCATACATACAGGTGAGACACCATTTGATTGCAGCTTTCATAGTAAAACATTTATTCATTCAGGTAATTTTAAAATGCACTGGCACTTGAAGATAGTTGACACTAACCTGATTTCGGAGTATGTACCTTTGTCAAATTAACGATTTGTTTCAAATCCTTTACACCGTTCGTTTGGTTTGATTTCCATTTATCACAATTATATTCAAAAGCGTTATACACGTTTGAGTTTGTGTAGATTTAGCGTTCCGGGCACGTGTAAGGCATAACAGGCAGCTGGTGGGGCAATCGTGAACGTTCGGCCAATCCCGTCATTCTTCGGGAACGTTCGACCAATCCCGTCATTCTTCGGGAACGTTCGGCCAATCCCGTCATTCTTCGGGATCCCCCTCGTGTGTATCACGGCGCTTCGGTATGTTCAAAATATTCATACTGACGTCATTTCGAATTTTCCAAATTCGTCACTGATATTCGGCAGGTGCCCTCCTGATTTGTCAGGACTTCATCCGCGGTGTGGTAATTCGGTGTGCATATAATCCTAATACATTTAGGGATTCACGAACCTTTGGGGACCCTTTTAAAAATACACAGAAATATAAAACACACATTTGAGGCAAGTTTGATGCTTTTGTCGGGTGTCTAGATTGGGTCCTAAAACCTGAGTTGTGGTCCCTAGCTATATATATATGCAAATCACCTGACCAGACTACTTTTCCCCCCATAATTCTAAGTGCCAAACACGAGAGATGATACTAGTATCGATCGAGGGCGAGAATGCAAAATATTGACAATCTGTTAGCCGGAAGGCAACGGCACAGAAAATAGTGCACTGTTGCTATGTAAACAATGGCCGCTAGTCACACGTGTTGATGTATAATTTGCGTTGAGTGTTTGTTTTTTACAATGCAGATGAAGGTTTTATCACTGCTTTCATGTAAATTAACTATTGATGGAGCAATCGGCTGAATAACATTGCAACATTTGGATGATAACTTTGATTTTGCATGCAAATTTGTTTTGGTGGTTTTTGGAATCTAAGGCGCGATGACGTAACCAATATGGAAACCTGTGTATTACTCGAAATGCATTCTCGCCCTCGATCGATACTAGTATCATCTCTCGTGTTTGGCACTTAGAATTATGGGGGAAAAAGTAGTCTGGTCAGGTGATTTGCATATATATATAGCTAGGGACCACAACTCAGGTTTTAGGACCCAATCTAGACACCCGGACAAAAGCATCAAACTTGCCTCAAATGTGTGTTTTATATTTCTGTGTATTTTTAAAAGGGTCCCCAAAGGTTCGTGAATCCCTAAATGTATTAGGATTATATGCACACCGAATTACCACACCGCGGATGAAGTCCTGACAAATCAGGAGGGCACCTGCCGAATATCAGTGACGAAATGACGTCAGTATGCTCGAAATGCTGCGAAGCAGTGTACGAGATGTTGCGAATGCTGGTGGAACTTAGGACCACCTCTAATGACCCAAAAAGCGTGATAACCAATGCACTGCGTCGCCACCTCAAAGTACTATTGGGTCGCTCTTCTAAGCAGTGTGCGAGACAGCCTGTGATAATACTGAGACTCTGTATTTGGCCTGTGTGAAAATATTTGAGTCAGAAGAGAAGTAAATCATCAACATTGTGTATCGTAGGTCAATGTTTTATTATCTCCCTTGACGAAAAGTGTACCGCCACGAATCGTATACTCCTCTGAGAATGTACCACCATTATTGTTTGAAATTGAAACTACTACTACTACTACTACCAAGACCGCCGCCGCCGCCGCCGCCGCCGACACCACCACCACCATCACCACCACCACCACCACCACCTACTGATACTGCTGCTGCTGCTGCTACTACTACAACAATAACAACAACAACAGCCGCCGCCGCCACCACCGCCACCACCACCTGCTGCTGCTACTGCTGCTACTGCTACTGCAACTGCTACTACTACTACTACTTAATCCTCCTTCCCCTCCCCCTCATCATCATCATCACAATCATCTCATTTAACTGAAAAAAGTTTGGAGTCGGCCGATTTTTTTGGACCCGTCGCGTTCGGGCAAACAAACATAATAATGTACCATATCTACAGTCCCTGATGATACTGAAATGGGACATCACATATATACAATCCATCGAGTTATAATCTCACTTAAAATACTGACGAGACGCACCTACGGTACGTAGGTAACATGGGTTACCGTGTAACAATGGTACCAAGTCATAACAAATCGCCGTGGTACAATGGTAACACGTCAACATGTAACAATGGTAACAAGTAACCGTGTAACAGTGGTAACAAGTCATCATGTTACAATGGTAACAGGCCACCATGTAACAATGGTACATAGATAACAGAGGTCACCGTGTAACAATGGTACATAGGTACCATATGTCACCGTGTATCAATGGTGCATTGATAACATGGGTCACCGTGCAACACAAGTACATATTTAACAGGCCCCTAGCTACAATGAGGTACACCGAGGCAGTTGCCTCGGTAGAATTTGGGGAATGTACATGCTAAAATACATATATCGATAAATAATCATTATCAAACACTGACACAACTGTCTTGCTTAAAACTAAAACCTTGTCAAAACGTAGGAAATCGCAAGAAGAAATCACACACAAAAATTGGAGTGTGGGTGGGGTGGAGAGTGCATACCACCGTACTCCCACAGAAACGGATTTGCTTCGGTTAAATTTCAAGGCTGGCTACGGCCATGAATTATGCAGCATATGCCACCGTAATGTGACATGGATCACCGTTTAATGAACAATAATTGTATGTTACATATGTCAACGTGTAACAATGGTACATAGGTAACATATGTCACCGTGTAAAAAAGGTACATATGTAACACAGGTCACCGTGTGACAATGGTACATATGTAACACAGGTCACCGTGTGACAATGGTGCATAGGTAACACAGGTCACCGTGTGACAATGGTGCATAGGCAACACAGGTCGCCGTGTGACAATGGTGCATAGGTAACACAGGTCACCGTGTAACAATGGTACATATGAAACATAGGTCACTGTGTAACAAACACACAGAGAATGATGTAAAATGGATTAAAGAGAAAAAGACATACTGTATGTTTGATGGTTGAACCTTATAATTCGTGCACGTATGAAATAAAATAAAAACACAATGTGTTTTCCTTATTTGCTGCAAAATAACATACATGTCTACCTTCCAAACGTACCAGATGTTAACCACCTAATCTCGGCGAGGGTTATTACAGAAGGTAAAAGTTTCAGAACCACTTTCTGGAATCAATAAAATTTAGTAATTCATCTTCAAAGATGCCATAGGAACAAACACTACTCAGCAGACATTTACATACCTCACTAACTTTACAGGTATTAACTCCAAAACCATGCCAAGATGTAGGCTAAGTTTCATTTTTGTACTTAATCATTTTATATTACGTTAAAAATTGAAGTTGTGAAGAGGTGGTTTTAGCGAATAGCGCTCATTTCATTATACGAGACGCTACATCGAGAAGAAATGAGCAGACGAGATAACGAAAAAGTTATATGTATCAGTGTGTTAGATAGCGATATCCAATGCGAGGATATGCGATATGTGGCAATATGTACGGCTGTCGAGTTCTTATAGTTATTATAATATATCTACTTTTTTCGAAGAGTCACCCATCGACTTTGTTCTAGTTTGGTGTTTTTAGCTCTACTGGCCTTATGCCATGGTCTGTTGTCCGTCGTCCGTCGTCCGTTAACTTTTTGTTGTCGACACTCTAGCACGTTCATTTGGTATATGATCTTCACCTAACTTGGCCAGAGTCATAGCGTCTTACTATGGATGAAAGCTCGGACGAGTTCGAAAACCAGCCAGATAGGATTAGTAACACCAGAGTTATGGCCCTTGTTTTACTAAAAAATGCCATATTTTGCCTTGTAATCATTCTTAGACTAGTATCTTCATTTTGTATGCGATCTTTACCAAACTTTGTCAGATTGTTGATATTAATGAAAGCTGGGACAAGTTCGAAAACCAGCTATATCGGAAGAAGAGCAGCAGAGTTATGGCCCCTTGATTTAGTTAAAACTTCTCTATTTAACTTCGTTAAAACGATATGACCTTCATTTTTCATTCGATCTGTACCAAACTTTACCAGATTGTTAATATCAATGAAAGCTCGAACAAGTTCGAAAACAAGCCAGATCGGACCAGTAACACCAGAGTTATGACCCTAGATTTAGTTAAAATGCTATATTTTGCCTTGTTAAGACGATAGTGCCTTCATTTTTAATGTGTTCTTTACCAATCTTTACCCGATTGTTAATATGAATGAAAGGTCGGACAAGTTCGGAAATCAGCCAGATCAGATCAGTATCACCAGTGTAATGACCCTTGATGTATTGAAAAATGCCAAATTCTGCTTCGTGCACGCTCAAGCACGTTCGTTTTTTATCCGATCTTAACAAAGCTTACATAGTATTTATATATATATAAGATCTGAATTGTTGAACCAACTAGACTCGTTCAGTAATAATGGAGTTATCTGCCTTTGAATTAGCAAAAAAACGCATATCTTTGCCTTGATTTTTGCTTTGCCTTGTGGGCATTCTAGCCCCTACATTTGTTATCTGATCTTAACCAAACTTACACAGTAGTTAAACATCCATAAGACCTCGAACACAACTACTTAGATCCAATAGCTAATAGCTGTGTTATCTGCCCTTGAATTGGCAAAAATGCATAGTTTTGCCTTCTGGGCACTTTATCCCTTCCATTTTATATCAGATCTTAACCAAATTGACACATTATTAGCTATACTGGGCAATGGCTAGTAGGGCTTATGTCGGTTGTCCGCCGTCAGTCGGTCGTGCGTTAACATTTTGTTGTCAACACTGTAGCACGTTCATTTTGATTTTACCAAACTTTGCCAGAGTTTTAATATGGATGAAAGCTCGGACGTGTTCGAAAACCACCAATATCGGATTAAAAACATCAATAGTTATAAGCTATACTGTCTAAGGGCCAGTAGGGCCTATGCCATGGTCAGTCGTCCGTCTGTCCTCTGTGGACTTTTTATTGTCAACACTCTAGCACCTTAATTTTGTATCCGATCTTTACCAAACTTGGCCAGAGTCTTAATATTGATGAAAGCTGGGACGAGTTTGAAAACCACTAATATTGAATTATAAACACCAGAGTTATGGCCCTTGATGTTATGTATAATGCAATATTTTGCATTGTCAACACTCTAGCTCCTTCGTTTTGCGTCTGATCTTTACCAACCTTGGGCAGATTCCTGATATTGATGAAAGTCCGAATGAGTTCGAAAACCACCAATATCCGACAATAAACACTAGAGTTATGGCCCTTGATTTAATGACAAATACTATATTTTGCATTGTCAACACTCTAGAACCTTCATTTTACATCTGATCTTTACCAAACTTGGCCAAAGTCTTAATAACAATGAAAACTCAAAAATATCAATAGCTATTAGCTATACTGACCAAAGGCCAGTAGGGCATAGTTGTCCGTCGTCCGTTAACTGTTTTTATCAACACTCTAGCACCTTCATTTTGTATCCGATATTTATCAAACTTGGCCAGAGTCTTAATATTGATGAAAACTGGGACGAGTTCGAAAACCACAAATATTGGATTATAAACATCAGAGTTATGACCCTTGATTGTATGTATAATGTTATATTTTGCATTGTCAACACTCTAGAACCTTCATTTTGCACCTGATCTTTACTAAACTTGGCCAGGGTCTTAATATAAAGGAAAGCTCAAACGAGTTCGAAAACCACAGAAGTCAAATACTACTTGTCACAGTTACGGCCTTATCAATACTCTAGCACTTTTAATTTTCATCTGATCTTTACCAAACTTGTCAGATGCAAGCTCAAACAAGTTTGAAAAATCACCAGTATAGGATAATAAACACCAAAGTTATGTTCCTTGATTTAATGGAAAAAATCCTATAATTTGACTTGTTAACACTCTAGCACCTTTAATTTGCATCTGGTCTGTACCAATCTTTGATAAAGTCTTAATATTGGTGAAAGCGCAAACGAGTTCGAAAATCACCAATATCGAATAATAAATGTCAGAGTTATAGCCCTTGATTTAATGAAAAAAATACTAGTGTTTGTCTTGTCAACATTCTAGCACTTTTATTTTGCATTCTGTCTTTACCAAAGTTGGGGGTAATCAGGTAAAAACACACACACAGAAATACTATATTGTCCAAATGTGAGGGACATTTCCAGATAGATTAAAGGAAGCCCAGGTTACCCCTGTATTAAAAAAGAATGACCCCCTTGACAAATAAAAATACAGACCAGTCAGTATTCTGCCGATACCATCAAAACATTTTGAAACCGTGCTATCTGTACAGATGAGTGAACTTTTTACTCAATTTTTGACAACTTTCTGTGTGCTTTCAGAAAAGGACATGGATGCCAAACTACTCTGCTAAAATTATTTGAAGACTGGAAACATGCACTAGGTTCAAACTACGTAGCAGCTATTTTAATGGACCTATCTAAAGCCTTTGATTACCTTCCTCACAATATTCTTTTATGCAAATTAAAATCATATGGTTTATCAGAATTGCCAATTGAACTGATGTCCAGCTATCTTTCTTCTCGAAAACAACAAATGAAGATTGGTAATATTGTCAGCACCTGGGCGGAAATAGATAAGGGGGTTCCACAAGGCTCCATTCTTGGTCCATTACTCTTCAATGTCTTCATAAATGATATCTTCT
The DNA here is from genome assembly GCA_037043455.1 of Cyrtodaria siliqua. Classification (NCBI taxonomy): domain Eukaryota; kingdom Metazoa; phylum Mollusca; class Bivalvia; order Adapedonta; family Hiatellidae; genus Cyrtodaria; species Cyrtodaria siliqua. Next base: position 9,765 of record JAWPHD010011626.1, read on the forward strand.
TTTTAATAAAAAAAAGTACTTTATATAACTATGCGGATGATAATACCCTTTCATTTTGTACACCAAATTATGAATATCTCGTAACAACTCTCCACCAAGAAAGCAATATTCGCATTAACTGGTTTGATTTCAACTGCATGCAAGCAAACCCAGATAAATTTCAGGCAACTGCTGTTGGCAAAACAACTCATGATAAATCTCTTGTATTTCAAACTAGGAACACTTCTATTGAATGTGATGATTCTGTTAAGCTACTGGGTGTAGAAATTGACTTTAAACTAAATTTTGATTCTAATATACAAAACATATGTAAGAAAGCTGTCCAACATCTCAATGTTCATAAAAGAAGTGGCAAGCATTTATGCAACTTAAACAGACTGAACATTTTTCACACTTTTATACTGTTGAACTTTAATTTTTGCCCACTATCATGGCACTTTTGTTCAGTCAATAATACATAGAAAATTTAAAAAAATACAGGAAAGAGCCCTCAGTCTTGTTTACAACGACTATATAAGCTCTTATCAAGAATTATTAAGCAAGGCTAAACTACCATCTTTACATGTGCGTGGGACTAGGAACAACTGCAATCGAAACGTTTAAAATCATAAATAGTCTAGCTCTTTCAGTTTTATCAGACTTAATTGTCAAAAAAGATCAAAGACATAATTTCAGATATACAAACATTCTTCAGATACCTCTAGTAAGAACTTCTCATTTTGGTAAGAATTCATTTCGATATGCTGCCCCAGTACTGTGGAATTCATTTCGATATGCTGCCCCAGTACTGTGGAATTCATTTCGATATGCTGCCCCAGTACTGTGGAATTCATTTCGATATGCTGCCCCAGTACTGTGGAATTCATTTCGATATGCTGCCCCAGTACTGTGGAATTCATTTCGATATGCTGCCCCAGTACTGTGGAATTCATTTCGATATGCTGCCCCAGTACTGTGGAATTCATTTAGATATGCTGCCCCAGTACTGTGGAATTCATTTAGATATGCTGCCCCAGTACTGTGGAATTCATTTAGATATGCTGCCCCAGTACTGTGGAATTCATTTCGATATGCTGCCCCAGTACTGTGGAATTCATTTAGATATGCTGCCCCAGTACTGTGGAATTCATTGCCGGAGGAATTTAGACAAATTAATAATTTTAGCCAAATTCAAAAATCGGATATCTCATTGGAATGGACACAAATGCAGATGTACACCCTGCAAATTATAAAGTAGTCACATATATATCCTAAATTAAAATGTTAAACCATTCTGGTATTTACAGTCCAAATTCAATTCCACAGTTAAGGGCATAGCATTTAGCTGCCATTTAGTTGCGTTCTTGTATTATGTTTAATTTAACTGGCTGCACTGTTATCTACTTATTTAGTTGCGTTTCTGTATTATGTCTAATTTAACTGCCTGTAATTATCTAGCTTATTTAGTTGCAGTTTTGTATAAATGGCTAATTTAACTGCCTGTATTATTATCTGGCTTATTTAGTTGCAATTTTGTAATAAAACTAATATAACTGCCTGTACTTATCTAGCTTATTTAGTTGCAGTTTTGTATTATGGCTAATTTAACTGCCTGTATTATTATCTAGCCGCCTCAGCGATGTTGTAATATGATGTTGTTTACTGTTTGTATTATCTTTAGATGCCTTGAGCTTTTGTGGCATGCCTATAGTAACTTCCTGTATTATTATTTAGCCGCAACTCTGTCTACGTATTACGTCTAAATTACCGGTTACTTCAATACTTATGATCTGTGGTGTGTAAGCTACTTAATATGATCCTAAAGTATACTCTTCTCTTAGTTTATTTATAATTACTTGTTTGTAGTGTCCTGCATGCAGCCAGTGTCGACCAGTTCCCCTCATAGATAAGAGTCTTAGTCCTGCATGCAGCTAGTGTCGATCAGTTCCCCTCATAGATAAGAGTCGTAGCACCTTTTTAATTTATCAGCCATTGCTCCAAATAATAATTTTAGTTTTTTAATAATTTGTAATCTTAAATAGTTCTTAACAGATTGCAGTATGTGGCATAGTTCTTAACAGATTGCAGTATGTGGCATGTGAACGATTTGCCAAGGCTGTCCTCTGTAGGATTGACACTGACTGTATGATTCTTTTTTTATTACATGTACTAAATAGAGTATTTCTTATTGAATATGATGTCATAATTATGTAACTTGTTTTCCTATTTGATAGCTTTATTTTACTGCTGTTCTAAATTTACTTCATGTTATTTAAAGTCGGTACAAAAGCTCATTAAGAGTTTATGTTGTATTGTTTTATGTCATGCCGACTCAAAATAAAACTTATCTTATCTTAAAACGGGTTTTGTAACTGTAGCGTAAAGGGGCCATACACTAGCGTAAAGGGGCCATTCTACATTGGTACTTAGGTGACTTGCAGTAATTTATGTTCGACTGTCATTTTGCGCAATGCAGGGCAAGGGGTTTTGTCATGTGTCACAACAACTAATATTACACCCCACCCAACACAGACTTCATATAGCCAGTAGAGCGATACATGCCCTCTTGGGCCTCTTGCTGTTTTCTTTTGCCTTGAGCTTTAAAGGGACACATGGCAATCTTGACTCCTGGCAACTGCTAGTTGTTTCTGCATAACTTGCATAATAATTGGAAAAGCATTATTAACTAGCAGTCGCAAATCCCCGCGCTCGCCATAAAGCTATATCGGTGACCCCGCCACGGCCCATATTATGGCCCTGGGGCAAAAATGTTATACCACTGTTTTGAATAAAGTTCAATTTGATATGCAACACGACAGTATTCAGAGAGATTGTACCCAGGGTCAATGCTTATTGTATGGTTGTTTGCGTCTGCTCATGCCCATTGAGTGTATATATGTTTATATGCCCAGGGGTTATGTTCCCAGGGGGTGTGGGCGGGGGAATAGACCCCAGGGCCGATGCGGGTTGGATAGTTGTACCCGTCTCTTCGTGCGCAGTAAATGTATATTATGGTTATAATGTGGGGATCTCAACCGTTTTTAAGTTATGACCCATCGTTTATTTCCCGACGGACCCCGGGACCGATGCTGGTTGGATGGTTGTATCCGTCTGTTCGTTCCCAGTAAGTTTATAATATGGTTATATTGTGGGATCTCAACGGTTTCCAAGCTATGACCCGTGGGTTATTTTCCCAGGGGTGTGGATTGACCCCGGTGCCAATGCTGGTTGGATGGTTGTATCCGTCTGTTCATGTCCAGTAAGTGTATATATGGTTATAGGATGTTTGAAAACGCCCACCCCATCAAGTGTAACCCCAGGGCATGACATTAGGCATCCCATTCAAAATCCCGTCGGATATATTTTATAATTTGAGTCGGCAGTGACATCGACGACGACGACGACGAAAATGATTGTGAGGCTAATGTTAAGATGCCACAACTGAGGATGCTCGAGACGAGGACTCTGGCGGTAAGGATGCTGGCTGCGTGCTGATGATGATCATGCAGATGATGAGAGGAGGCAACATGTGTAGGTATAAAAGAAATGCTGTTAGGAATATAACACGAAATTTGACTGAAAACATTCCTCGTCTTTCTCGACACCGTTTGACTGTTGCATACAGGTTTACCATAACCAACGAAATTTCGAATCTGTGCATACACTTTGAGAACCACTATCAATGAAAATAGCTGTACCCTTGTTTAGTAAACAACCAAGAACTGTCTTACATGTCTTGTGACCCCCACTTTTTCTGATGATTTTGCAAGTGGAAAATTAGTTTTCTATATGAAAATTACACTGCTGCATTATCTATACTTGCAGCAAATCATTAATATATGACCGTTTAAAATTGGTTTCTTTGGGGGAAAATAATTGGTGGTTATTATACCGATATGAAGTACGGCATACATGAAGTATGTACAATTATGCAACATACTGCATAACACCTTTATCGTGAGCCTTATCTTCAAGCCCTGCTGGGACCTATTAGCATTCTTGATGAAAGTTGCATTATATATTAATGCATATATAAGTGCTGTAATTTTCCATTTTACATATTTTACTATAATAAAACACATGATTGTGGACCAAATGCACACTGCAAATTATAGGGATATTTATAATTGGAATTCAGGTCAAATATCTTAGGTCAAATCGACTCAAATCACATGTGGCATTTTCAACGTTTTATATGATCATCCATTTAACTCTAAACTTTATTTTGCTAGCGTCAGTCGCAACTATCGCGTCGCTAGTGCCACTATCGCGTCGCTAGTGCAGCCAGACTTTGACAGTGAGTCTTTGAGTTCGCTTAATTAAAAGGGCTTGCCTCCAAAACTGAACCCCAAAAAATCAATTAAACATCCTTTGAGAATAAAGTTATGCATGACAAATATATCTTGTCCGAGAAGTGTTTTCGTTTTCGAGTGGGATGGGGTTGGGTGGGACAGGGTGGTGTGGGATGTTGTGGGATAGGGGATTGGACAGTGCATTTGTCATGTATTACGGGTAGGCAGGGGAACAGTGTCATGTATTCGTTAGCGGCTGGGGCGTGGGTGAGGGAGCGCTTGGGGGCAGTGTTTTTGTCATGTATAACTTACTATTAAACATATTTAATCTATATTGTATTGACTGTTGGTTCATTCTGAAGGCAAGTCCTGGGCTTTATGGTAGGACAATTACTTACTTCTAAATATAGCCTGGCACACGCCTCGCTTTTTGTTTTGCACGTTTCTCGTTCGCAACATCTCGATCATCAGTGAATTATATCTCGATAGTATAGATCATCTGCGACGCTTGCTTCTTTTCAAGACAAACGTCTAGAACCGCTCTTCTAAAAAAAAGTTTGACGCGGCAGCCGTTTTACCGAGATTCTGATATCGTTTCTTATTAGCTGATACAGACGCACCTTCTATCCAAGATATACAGAGCGACAGAAAGACAATAAATATAGAGGGAAACTTCATCATTATATCTGCAAGTGAGGAAGTGTCGATTTTTACGGTGTACAGTACAGTACTGGTTCTACCCAGGAAAAGTGGGTGGCCTGCCTCCACCACAAAAAAATCGACCGTCATATATAACAGTATATGTGTTGAAAATGACGTAAAACACCATACAAACAAACAAACAAACAAACAAACAAACAAATCATCATTATATCGCCGAACTCTTTCCGTAAGATTCGACACGTTCTCACTTGACAAGTCGAGCGCCCAGTGGGATTCGAACCCGCAGTGGTGAGAGGCGATCTAACGTTTTAGATGCAGCGTCTTTACTATCTCGGCCACGGAGGCACCTATTAGTTGAAATATGCAACATATATTGTCACGGAAAATGCACCATATGCACAAAAACGGCTAGGGCCATTGCATTGTATGATTTTTTTTATTTATTTTTTTATGTTTTTGAAAATGTAACTTCCAGTGGAAATCCACAGCCTGAAAAGGATGCAGCAGTTAGTCCGCATGGTTGATGAGCCTATAAACCTGAGGAAACACACATGCGCATGCACACACGAAGCTCCCTTCACTACTACCCCACCCTCCCCCTCAACCCCCACCTCCCCACTCCACTCCCCAAATATAAGAACGAACGGCATAAAATAACATTTTCCTTCAATATGTACTTGATATACTAATTTCAAGTAATGAATGGAATTCGTTTTCAATTTGATTTAAAAGCATTTTGCTCGTTGCTAGTCTATTAGCCGCAGTAACAAGTAGTTTGCTGCGGTATTCTCGAGTATACACCTAACCACACAGTGGGAGGCTCGGTGAACATGGAAACAGTCAGAAATTTATGAAGAGTAGATTTTCACATTTTTGTGGAATTCTTGATTAATTTATTACGAATTGACTATTGGAACGGAATACTTTACATGTTCATGTTTTTTTAAAAACGTGTTTAATTAAGCTTCATAATTTGCATGCAGACTGATTCTTCGATTCTGGAAGAGGCGTATACAACAGTATATAACATTTAAACAGAAAATATGTGTACTTATATTCAAGTAATGAAGTTTTTGGTTGTGTTAATTACGGGTGTTTGCTTTGTGAAATGCCAATTAACAACAGATGGTACGTACATGTTAATTATATTTACTTCTAGTATATACCTATCAATAATAACTATATTACCTAAACGTTTATCCTCATTTTCTGGACGTCTATAATACTGAGCTTTGTGTTGTGTATCACTTTTAATCTTGTAGATTTGACATGCCACTCCGCGTGATATGCGCTTCCACCCGCCATCACTTCACCCACCCACCCCACCCACCTCATTCTTTTTATTTTTACTCTAGTAATATTCCTTATTTTTATCTTGCAATATATGATATAATATATATTGCATGCGGGTGACAACATCATTTATTAGACACCAAGATCACATTCCCTAGTTCAGACGATATGTACAAAAGAGAAGAAATTCATAAACTCGAAAACTCGAATACATAAATCCTAAAATAAGACATGCAATGTAAGTATTGTTTTAAATTCGATAAATATTTAAAAAACAAAAAACAGGTATCGTGCTTCAAAACTCTATTCCTATATAAACGTTTTATTTTTCATTCTCACAGACTCTATCGCATACCATTTCTAAGAATTATAAAAAAAAAAGCTACTATGAACTGGTAAAAAGATTTCGCATAATCCGGGAGATAACAATTTTGGAGAATGTCAGATAGGTACATACCTCATTCAAAAAATATATGTAGGTGTGGTGGAATGTTAAATGAAGTAAGTATTGCTTCATTATATATAAGTTTGATCTTATAATTATATATACTGAAAGGAAAAAGAAACGCTTAATGGGTATTTCCGCTATATATTGTATGTTTAATATGCTACTGCTAATCGAATGGTACATGGCGACATTAGGCCTGTCCTTTCGGAAAGAAAGTTTAAACAGCACCGAACACAACAATGGTTACCCCTTTAAAGTTTCATTATCGACAGAATGCGCATTTGGCTCAAGCAGGTAAGCAAACTTAGGCTTTAAACGTTGCAATCTCTTAACATTAAACATAATACTGAAATTGCTCGACTTTTCAAGCTAAACTTCAACATGTATGCATTTTGTGTAACAACGTATACTTTGATTAAAAGGTCTACTGTATGGCAGAGTTGTCCTTTCTATAATTAGTTGTAGCCCCTTTTTGTACAAAACATGTTGAGATCTATCTGGAATAATTACGTGTAATTAGGTGTGTATAATAGTGTAGTATAGGCACTGTTGTGAGTATGCGTTTCTTTTTCCTTTCAGTATATTTAGGTATACCCAATTCCTTCTCAAAAGGTTACATTATAAACAAACAGGGCTATGACAACCAATATTTTTAAATACTAATAGTGTTAGATCGTGTTTATCGCAATTCTGAAAATAAATCCTTTTACAAATGCATGCATTCTACGAGAGATTTGCGTACGATTATAGCCTTCTCGGTTGAATGTCACCAAATCAACGCGTTTCTACTCACGCCTCTAACTTATGGTTGAAAAACAGTCAGGTACACAATTCCTTCTTGAAGGCAATATGAGAGCAACACAAACTGTTCAGGTTGTCAACGCCTTAGTTAAAACAAAGAGAGAAAAAGATCTGACCGTGATATAATGTTTGCCTTTAATTAAGGTCACCTACTTTTGATTTGAGGTTGCATATTTGATTAAGCTTTAAATTTGTATCTTCTAAATGAGAATGTAGGTTGCTAGATCACCGTGACCTATTTTCGCATAAATGACCTATTATTGAAACACGAATGTCATATGAACTTCTTGTCAAAGTTGATAGCCGAAGATCATGTGCCTGACGCTGTCAAGACTGAAGAAGAATGGCACATTGTTTGAATATCCGCTTAAAAAACGTCACTAACTTAAGTGTGAGGTCACTGACCTAAATTTGAGATCACTGACCCAATTATGAACAAAGGGTCTTACACCCTGAACACTGACACTGTATGTCCATCTTGTAAGATTTGAACTTGAATACTGTTAATATATCACATGTGAGTTTTTGTGGAGAAAAACACCTTTAAATTGTAAGATCAAAGGTCAAGTATGCACTGTTTTGGCATAATAAACCAAATATAATGAATGAATGAATGAATGGTCTTTTACGGCACGTCGACACATAAATAGGTCATACTGTGCGCAAAAACCGACGAAAGATGAAGAAATTAAGTAGTAATTAAAAATTAATGTAAATATATTAAGATAAAACTATTAAAAATAAGGGATAAACCAAATAGTAATGAGTGTGAAAAAAGGAGATGGAAATAGAGGATCTTAACTTAGATCGCATTTAATACTTCAGAAAGACATATGATCAAATGTTCGTGCATTGAGGTAAACTAACATACTAAACAAGGCAATGATCTGGCGTGGCCCAGTGGACAGCGCGGTGAACTTGAAACCGGAAGACTCGGGTTAAAGCCACACCGGTGTCAGTGAGTCGCGTAGGTGTTTCCTTGGACAGGACGCGTTTTTCTTGCATACCGGACAAGGATATCCGTCATTTTACCGGGGCTAGATATTTCCATCTCACCCTAGGTTCGAGATAAAATTCACGCGCGCCAACATCCCGTATGGAGGAAAACATTCAAGACGTTAGTAGCTGGCGGCGTCAACGCACAATATGTCTCTGATATGCAAGAAAAATAATCTATCATGGGTATTCGGTTCAGATAGGGAATTGCAACCCTCGGCAGAGCCTCGGTTCCGATAAAAACACGTATACCTCGGGTTGGAATTCCCTATCTTGACCGGATACCCTTGAACGATTCTTATAATCTAGCCTAGTCCGTCGGATGGAACGTAAACCGGATAGTTCCTTTCGGAGTACATCCTCCGAGCACGTTAAATAATCTTTATGAAAAGTAGGGCAGCGATGAATCCAGATGTATTCTTCCGCTCTCGATGGGCGGCTCTTAAAAATCTACCATGTGTTGATGAGCCGTTAAACAACATTCAATTAAAACTATTTTGTTCCATGAATAAACATGTGGTCAAATATTCGTGCAGGTAACTCGGCAATGAATCCAATAAAGTATTCGCCTTTGAGAGATGGAATATTGGCAGTGTTTTCATAATTGAATACAGGTTTGTTATTGCTTTCTGTGAAAGTAATTAGGAATATATGCTGTATATCACAAACGTTATTGACAAATAGAAATGAAATGCATTATTTCTTAAATATATAATAGTAATTTCAGTGTCTTGTCTTCTATCATCATCATCATCATCATCATCATCATCATCATCATCATCATCATCAGCAGCAGCAGCAGCAGCAGCAGCAGCAGCAGTAGCGGCATCACCATCATCATCATCATCGTCGTCGTCATCATCATCTGTCTTTTTTCATCACCACATATAAAGTATCATATAAATATCAATTATTTATAAATGATGACCAACAATAACAACAACAAAGACATGACTATTCATCGTCTACATAATTCTCGCCAATAACATTATCATTATCAGCCGAATAACCAACCGATCGATTAATCAGTCATTAATCTATGTAGCCGGCATACCATCTAAGCCTCCTAGACCATGAGCCAGACAATTTTTCGCTACCATTTCAGGTGGCAAATTCGTATTGGTAACAGGTTATGGAGAACATTGTAGCGAAAGAAAAGGGCCAACAGGGTACTGTTTTCTGTTAAGAGAGTTATCTCACCCTTTTTTTTCTTTAAAATAAATCGTTTTCTCTGAAACCTTAAATGCTACAGTTTTAATGTTTTGCTTATGGTATAAGCTTATGACCAGCTACAAAATCAAATTAAAATGGTGACCCTGGGGTACTATTTGGCCCCGTCCCAGGGACCACATATTAACATAGAGTTATACAGGATAATGTTTTAAAAACAAACCTTTTCTGGAATATTTTGCATGTAGTATAAGCTTTTAGTCCTCTACCAAATTTGCTAAACTGGTGAGCCTCGGGTCATGTTTGGCCACACCCCAGGGGTCACATATTTGCATAGAGTTATATATAAACATCTTTAAAGACGATTTTCTCTGAAACTACCAGAGATAGACGTCTAATATTTTACATAAGCTTATGTTTCTCTACTAAGTCTGTTCAAATGGTGACCCTAAATTGACTCAAGTTTGGTCCTGCCCTGGGGTCACACTGTAATATTGAGTAATTAAAAATCTCAGAATCCACATGAGCTAAGTGTCTAATATGTTGCATGTAGTATAAGTGTATGGTTCTTTAACTAATTTGTTCAAATGTTAATACTGGGGTAAATTTTGACCCTGTAAAACAGTTTTACATAGAGTTATATTAGGAAATTGCTGTTGTAATTGTTTCTTTAACATGTGAGCACTTTGAGGCGAGGTCGAGGAGAGGCCCGTTGGCCTCTTGTTTATGACTTGTATCAAATCACTTCAGAGTTAGATTTAAGAACAGCAATAATTATCAAGAATGGGACTTTTGTTGAGGTATCACATTATAAAGACCTAACTTAAGTAAAACAATTGAAACTGTTATCGTAAGTAAATGTCTATGTTAACGATGTTTACATGTCGCATATTTTATAAACCCATCCACTAAAGCCCTAAAGGAGGCCGCCGCATTGTCATGGCAAACAATATATGGACCAATTAGGTATTCACATGAAGCGTTGGATAAAATACATTGACTACTGTAGCTTTGTCAGCATCATTGGCAGCATATATATATAAATATATAAATAAAATGAGAATAATAGGCAATTGCACCATAGGTTAACACTGTACAACAAACTAAATAAAGCAAATCTAATTAAATAGTCAATGAATGGGACAATATACAAACATAAAGAGTGGTGAATACAGGATAGGTGACTTGGAACGGTCAGTAGGCAATACGGCCTATTGGTTAACTTGAATTGATGTTATGTGTACACAACCTCGCTATTAAACCTTCACGACAAGACAGTGTAAATAAACGTAAATTCCATCAAAAGGAAATCTTAAACAATAAAGTCAACACCCAGAAAAAATAGTAAACGTTACACTTAATTTTTTTTTGTAAATATTTATATAAAAATACTTAATTATAGCAACTCCTCAGAATGTATCCATAAGCTTATTTATTCTGTATTAAACTGATATGAATCATAAACTTAATTGCTTAATTTAAAAGTCTATTATGACTATTATTAAAAAATGATAATGTAAAAAATGTCATGCCAAGGCTACAATGATGCTTCTCAAATTAAACTGTAAAAGCTACCCGTTCCAGATTGCTATTATGGAAATATGTCATCTACAGACATTGCTCTTTCCAAAAAATAATGATAGAAATTGCCACCTGAGTTGGTATAGCAATATCGAAAAGTTTGAGTCCTGGCTCAAGGCCTATCAGTTAAATTCACTCGTCGAACGTTTTCACCTGGTATCTGAGTGCATAGCACCTGTTAAGATAATTGGAAACGGTGGAGCACTTTTCACATAATTATTATATCACCGTACGTAAAGAGACGATGTAGATTTCTGGAATTTCTTTAGATATGGAAACCCGGTGGTGTTTTTATTAGACGAACTAACGGATTCCCGTACTTTGAATGAATGAATGAATGAATGAATCTGACTATAAGCTTTTTGTATAAGTTACATCGGCTTGGAATGGGGCATGATACATACCTATCTATCTTCCTCCTGTCTAAGGTGGTGAGCAAAATATGACAATGATGGAGATGAAGGTGATTATTGGAAATGAATATCACTTTCCTGACCCCCTTTCAACTAAAAACACGATAGTTCAGTTCCCACTGGGTTATTTTGGTGGGCGTGGTGTGGAAGGGAATATCACGTTCCTGCCCCCCTTTCAACTAAAAACACGATAGTTCAGTTCCCACTGGGTTATTTTGGTGGGCGTGATGTGGAAGGGAATATCACGTTCCTGCCCCCCATTCAACTACAAACACGATAGTTCAGTTCTCACTGGGTTACTTTGTTGGGCATGGTGAGGAAGGGAATATCACTTTCCTGACCCACTTTCAACTAAAACACGATAGTTCAGTTCCCACTGGGTTATTTTGGTGGGCGTGGTGTGGAAGGGAATATCACTTTCCTGACCCACTTTCAACTCAAACACGATAGTTCAGTTCCCATTGGGTTATTTTGGTGGGCGTGGTGTGGAAGGGAATATCACGTTCCTGACCCCAGTTCAACTAAAAACACGATAGTTCAGTTCCCATTTGGTTATTTTGGTGGGCTTGGTGTGGAAGGGAATATCACGTTCCTGGCCCCTTTCAACTAAAAACAAGATAGTTCAGTTCCCACTAGGTTATTTTTGTTGGCATTATGGAAGGGAATATCGCTTTCCTGGCTCCCTTCAACTAAAAACACGATAGTTCAATTCCCATTGGGTTATTTTGGTGGGCGTGGTGTGGAAAGGGAATATCACTTTCCTGACCCCTTTCAACTAAAACAAGATAGTTCAGTTCCAACTGGGTTTTTTTGGTGGGCGTGGTGTGGAAGGGAATATCACTTTCCTGACCCACTTTCTACTAAAAACACGATAGTTCAGTTCCCATTGGGTTATTTTGGTGGGCGTGGTGTGGAAGGGAATATCACGTTCCTGACCCCAGTTCAACTAAAAACACGATAGTTCAGTTCCCATTTGGTTATTTTGGTGGGCGTGGTGTGGAAGGGAATATCACGTTCCTGGCCCCTTTCAACTAAAAACAAGATAGTCCAGTTCCCACTGGGTTATTGTTGTTGGCGTTATGGAAGGGAATATCGCTTTCATGGCTCCCTTCAACTAAAAACACGATAGTTCAATTCCCATTGGGTTATTTTGGTGGGCTTGGTGTGGAAGGGGTCAGTTGATTATTTATTTAGCTCATCGCCAGCTATAAGGCCTCGGATTCCAGCCGAATCTTGGAGTAGTGTATGGTAAAGCCATATTTCCTTGTTGCGACAAAGGGTTTCACCACATGTATGTCTTTTTTTGATTAAACAGGGTCTGATATTCATTAATTATAAAACGATGATTTATAAAAAAATAAAAAAAACAAAAAAAACATCGACTTTAGAACTATCCATAGATACAACATAGACAATAAGTTTCTGGTGTTTCTGATGTGTGAGACACACGCAGGCACGCATGTGTGTGTCAAATCACACTCACACGCATACATTTTACGTTCTCGCGCATTCTGAAAATTGGACCGAAATGTGTTTTGTCTCCAAAATCTTTTAAATAAGTTTAGTATGTTTTATACAAAAAAACGATAAAATTTAGCAGGCCTTAAATTAATTCAGTTACAATATATGGTCATATACATCTAAGCTAAAATTCCTGAAATTCAAACACAGACTGTCTCGGACTTAAGGACTAACTTGGCAAAGGTCCCTCATAATGGCTCCCGTCTCACGATTGTCTTTCACTGGGCCTTGACAGTTATGGAAATGTCATCGCGTTTTTATAAACAACAACAACAACAACACAATAAACAAAATATACTAGACCATAATGTTGTTTTTTTTGGCGAAAAGACGTGTATGTCCATATAATCTATAATATTGTAGTTTGCTTAAGTTAGACAACATTTCTGACCGCGCTGTCTCCTAAGAACGATTTCGCCCCCAATTAACCCTTAACCCGCTAAGCGAGACTATAATAGCCTTTTCTGTCCATTGTAAACCAAGATCAGCCTGTGAGTAACTCGCAGGCCTTATCAGGGTTTACAATGTCCGGCTGCTGATCAGTAAAATTTCCCCCAAAACACCCCTTTGTCACATAAATGGAATGGTCTTAATTTAAAGAAAGAACAGTCCATTATATATATGTAGGGGTTATGGGTTAATGAAGTCTGACATTTATATAAAACGTTGGGTTGTTCTGCCATACTTAAAATGTTCTGTTATCTTGTAATACCACATCCAGAAAGAGTGTGACCATTTCCCTTTTCCCACAGTTTTAATACTTTTCCAAATTGCTACTCAAAGGAGACCGCCGTGGCCGTGTAACCGCAATGTATAACCGAGGCGAGGCCGTGGTACATTGCGCAATGATACCTTGAACAGGTACAGGTCAATTGTATGCTGTAACGGTTAACCGACCATGATGAAGACAATACTGAGACACTGTGCACAATACCGCGATGTATTTAAGAATTCGTTATGATACGTTGGAAACGGCTGCCATCTTATATACTAATACGTTCATTTGGTTGGATATTGATGATCTGGCGGTCGTGCAAAATAATGTTTCAGGTCAGATACCACTATTGCATTTTACATAAGGTTACATTATAGCCTTTTGGCCCTTAAACACATTTTACATACCCAAGGGAACCTTTTAGGCTACTTTATTTTCAAGAACTATCCTAGACACACTTGAAAATAATTGGGCTTTTTGTAATGCTTTCACCTACTTTCGGTTTGATTAAGGTGCTGACCGTCGGGCTCGCAGCAAATAAATGTTTCTGACAATTTACTATACCTGCAATTTTCTCAATAAAATAGCCCAGATGCAAGAACAAATACAGTTGTTTTTTTTTATCACCTACACATATTATTTTGACATTTTATGTACAACAGTTATGATTAAGGCAATTCTACCCAATCAGAAAATAGCTCTTTCGAAAAAGATATACCCTAATACACCTATACTTTTTCAGCCAATCGGTAGCCCCAAAACTATAGTGGTATGTGACCTTCCATATTTTTTTTAGAAGAGAAAACCCTATTCCGGATACTCTCTCGCTCGGACAAGTTCGAAAATCAGCCAGATTGGACCAGTAACAGCGGAGTTATGGCCCTCTCTCTCTTTTCCTTTCTCTACCAATGGGACAGCATTAGTGAAAACTAAATTAACTCAAAAAGGCGTTTTGAAAGATCATTTATCATATATCATAATGAGTAGCTCAGTTCCTAAAATAAAAAAAGGAGTTTATTATTAATTGGATGTGAAAATCGCACCACAATCAGGCTGAATGTTTTAACCTCGTTAGTAGATGACGTTACTGATAATTAACCATATGGTGCTTGAAACACTTACAAGGGTGGTGTATACAGACATATTGGCAGTTATTAATGACCGTTCAGGAGTTAATCTTGATGTGCTTTCTCTGTACTAGCATAATAGCCTGGATTCCAGCATGATTATCATGGATTCCAGCCGGAATCCAGTATGTCGATATAAGCAAAATAATGTAAAAGTTATTTTGATATTATCTTGTAGTAGTTCCACAAGGCGTAGTTGGTTAGACTGGCTCCAGATTCTGACAATGTCTGGTTGTAGTTCAGTTAGACGGGTTCCCGATTTTGATATTATCTTGTAGTAGTTCCGCTTGGCGTTCAGTGAGACTTTCTCCCGATTTTGATATTCCACTGTCGTAGTCACTTAGACTGGTTCCCGATTTTTATATGGTCTTGTAGTAGTTCAATTAGGCGTAGTCAGTGAGACTGGTTCCTGATTTTGATATAATCTTGTAGTAGTTCCACAAGGCGTAGTTGGTTAGACTGGCTCCAGATTCTGATAATGTCTGGTAGTAGTTCCACTGTCGCAGTCAGTTAGACTGGCTCCCGATTTTGGTATTATCCTGTAGTAATTCCACTAAGCGTAGTTGGTTAGACTGGCTCCAGATTCTGATAATGTCTGGTAGTAGTTCCACTGTCGTAGTCAGTTAGACTGGTTCCCGATTTTTGTATTAGCTTGTAGTAATTCTACTAGGTGTAGCAAGTGAGACTGGCTCCCGATTTTGATATTATATTGTAGCAATTCCACTAGATGTAGTAAGTTAGACTGGTTCCCCATTTTGATATTACATTGTAGCAGTTCTACTAGGTGTAGTAAGTGAGACTGGCTCCCGACTTTTATATTATATTTTAGCAGTTCCACTAGGTGTAGTTAGTGAGACTTGCTCCCGATTTTGATATTATATTGTAGCAGTTCCACCAGGTGTAGTAAGTGAGACTGGCTCCCGATTTTGATATTATATTGTAGCAGTTCCACTATGTGTAATAAGTGAGACTGGCTCCCGATTTAGATATTATATTGTAGCAGTTCCACTATGTGTAGTTAGTGAGACTGGCTCCCGATTTTGATATTATATTGTAGCAGTTTCACAAGGCGTAGCTGGTTAGACTGGCTTCTGATTTTGATATTATATTGTAGCAGTTCCACTAGGTGTAATAAGTTAGACTGGCTCCCGATTTTGATATTATATTGTAGCAGTTCCACTAGGTGTAGTTGATAAGACTGGCTCCCGATTTTGATATTATAGCAGTTCCACTAGGTGTAGTAGGTGAGACTGGCTCCCGATTTTGATATTATATTGTAGAAGTTCCACTAGATTTAGTAAATGAGACTGGCTCCCGATTTTGATATTATATTATAGCAGTTCCACTAGGTGTTGAAAGTTAGACTCGCTCCCCGTTTTGATATTACATTGTAGCAGTTCCACTAGGTGTAGTAAGTGAGACTGGATCCCGATTTTGATATTATATTGTAGCAGTTCCACTAGGTGTAGTAAGTGAGACTGGCTCTCGATTTTGATATTATATTGTAGTAGTTCCACTATGTGTTGTAAATGAGACTGGCTCCCGATTTTGATAATATGTTGTAGCAGTTCCACAAGGCGTAGCTGGTTAGACTGGCTCCCGATTTTGATATTATAGCAGTTCCACTAGGTGTAGTAAATTAGACTGGCTCCCGATTTTGATATTATATTGCAGCAGTTCCACTAGGTGTAGTAAATGAGACTGGCTCTCGATTTTTATATTATCTTGTAGCAGTTCCACTAGGTGTAATAAGTGAGACTGGCTATCGATTTTGATATTATATTGTAGCAGTTCCACTAGGTGTAATAAGTGAGAATGGCTCCCGATTTTGATATTAAATTGTAGCAGTTCCACTAGGCGTAATTGGTAAGACTGGCTCCCTATCTTGATATTATATTGTAGCAGTTCCACTAGGTGTAGTTGGTTAGACTGGCTCCCTATTTTGATATTATAGCAGTTCCACTTGGTGTTGTAATTGAGACTGGCTCCCTATTTTGATATTATATTGTAGCAGTTCCACTAGGCGTAGTTGGTTAGACTGGCTCCCGATTTTGATATTATAGCAGTTCCACTTGATGTTGTAATAATGACTGGCTCCCTATTTTGATATTATATTGTAGCAGTTCCACTAGGCGTAGTTGGTTAGACTGGCTCCAGATTTTGATATTATATTGTAGCAGTTCCACTAGGTGTAGTAAATGAGACTGGCTCTCGATTTTGATATTATATTGTAGCAGTTCCACAAGGCGTAGTTGGTTGGACTGGCCCCCGATTTGGATATTATATTATAGCAGTTCCACTAGGTGTAGTAAGTGAGACTGGCTCCCGATTTTGATATTATATTGTAGCAGTTCCCCAAGGCGTATTTGGTTAGACTGGCTCCCGATTATGATAGTATATTGTAGCAGTTCGACTAGTGTAGTAAGTGAGACTGGCTCCCGATTTTGATATTATATTGTAGCAGTTCCACTAGGCGTAGTTAGTGAGACTGGTTTCTGATTTTGATATTATATTATAGCAGTTCCCCAAGGCGTAGTTAGTGAGACTGGCTCCCGATTCAGATAATATCTGGTGTTAATTCAAGTTTTAATTTCACAAACAGCAAACACTTATACATGATTCAGCAAATAAATGTATACATAACAGCAAATAAGAATCATAGTACTAAAAGTACTGAACGACTGCGGTTATGTGAAAATTAAAAGCGTAATGAAGTGGGGTTAATTGCCATATGGAATGTCAAATGTCAGGAACACATGTCTTGCATAAAGAATATATATACAGTAACATACTTATGTTGATGATTTTTTATCATATTGAATTTTTATTGGTTTTTAAGTATTAGTTAAACAGCAAAACAGCTGAAATAATATAAAACAAGAACACGTGAAGAGCTCATCTCAATATATGCATCATATATATAGTACTCTAACTGCACTAGCTGGTTCATGCTCCATTCATGTAACATAACAATATAAATATTTGCAGTATTTTGTTGTGTAGATAGCAGTATTTATTTTTTGTATAGCAATATTTGTGTTGTGTATAGCAATAGTTGTGTTGTGTATAGCAATATTTGTGTTGTGTATAGCAGCAATATTTGTGTTGTGTATAGCAATATTTGTGTTGTGTATAGCAGCAATATTTGTGTTGTGTATAGCAGTATTTGTGTTGTGTATAGCAATATTTGTGTTGTGTATAGCAGTATTTTTGCTGAGAATACAGTCCTAACATTTAAGTATCACGTCTAAAAATATTTTTATATGTGTGTAAGTTGCCATCATATTGCCTTTAAGAATACTTATAAATACGGATTACCGTAGGACTGCTACAAGAGCAATATTTGGTTGGCTGTAGCTTTATTTGAATCTTGGTTGGCCTTTTATGTATTATGTTTGACACAGCATTCATATGTAACGATCAAGTCATCAAAATTCCGAGTTCAAATCACTTCGTTACTCTTGGTTCATATTGTGTTTGATCATTTGTAAACTTGAGTGCACATCTGCTCTGTTTTGCGGCAGAAGACAGAAGACGTTCTTATTATCACAAATATGTCATTCACGATAAATAACACCGAAGAGTAAACAAGTACGTTTAGCTTATGTCGAAGGAAATCGGTAACTTAATATCGGTAAGTGCTTTAAATTATTGTCACACGGGATGCATGTCCTTGAGCCAAAAAACAACTGAGTTGTTTATTATTATTCGTCGGCTTCTATTCGTCGGCCGAAAATATACTTGTGCTTACTTTTGATAAGTGCCACAGGAAGGTGAAGTAATTATTGGAGAACAATTGTTATTTTCCTTCTTTACTAAATTGAGCAAATGAACTGACATGATAATAACATAGCGCTTGGAATATAAATGCTGATTTAACACTATAAGACGAGTGTAACAAATTATGAACGCTTTCACGAAAACAGCTTTGTTTGTATCGAGTGCTAACCATAACTACGATTCTCCCTAATTCGTGTGTAAAACGCGGCGCTTTATTCATATATTGGTAATTGATTACTCGGATCCCAGCTTACAGCGATAACTTCTATTTTAAGCACACATTGATGCCTCAAAAGTTCGGAACCAGTCGATTACCAGCTTAATATAGAGAGCTATTTTTTCAGAACAGAGCCTATATTTATTTATTCAGGAACGGTGGTATATTACAAGCTTCGATAATCCCCGTACCCGAGCTTCTGCTATTTCCGATAGGTGTCGTTATAAACACTATCGACGAATTGATGCTGTGCATCAAACACAAATTGTTGTCCTGTAATGTGAGTTTGTTTTGTATACAGCACGAAACCACGTGCCTTTTAGATCGTGTTCTCAGCAAACTATAATCAGCAATGCTAGATTCAGACATGATTTTTGTTTGCTTCATAACGAATTGTGTTCAGCTATAAGCACATGCCCGTAAAACGCTTTCAACGTGAGCTATTCCCTCCGCCACAACATGTAATTATATTCATCCAGTAACCCTCTCAAAGTCTTTGTGCATTTTTGGAGGGCTAATCTCCGAAAGAAATGGAGAATCGAAACGTTTGCGGCAAAGGAAAGGGCTCAATTTGTAGAAGTATGTGAGCTTTAGTTTTAAAGCAAATATCATATCTGAATCGAAAGTTTTGTAGATTTTTTTGCGAACTCAGTCAAAAAGTCACGTGGTTTCACCACCGTTTAAACGACTACGACGATGGAAGCTGGTTTAGTTTCTAACTTGAACAAGCTTCATCCGATAAAAAATCCAAAACTTGATGTTTAGTTCCTTAACCGTAAAAATAACACAAATATATAGATAAGGTTAAAGAGACACTGTCCGTAAGTAAACAGATATTGAGCATAACCAAATAACTGTCTGACTTTTATTCAGTGAAATGTATACATGAAAACATGAGGATAGACCCTAAGAAGTATGTAGGAATACATTCGTGAGTTTGAAAAAAAAAGAGTTTTAATTATTATATGTAAATAAAGTGGGACCCACAATATTTACCTTTTTGCGATCACGTGACTGCCATTAGCGCATTAGGTTTTGAACATAGCATGTATTGCGAAATATGTATAGCCCGCTTAGCTCAGTCGGGAGCGAGTTAGACCACTTTGCGTTCACTATTATTACTGAGCGTAAAGAAAAGGTAGTTTTAGTTTGGGCTGCGAGTTCAAACGCACGAAGCGGATTTTCTTTTTTTTTGTACCGCGATTGAATTTCGTTAAACAATCTTGCTTTTAATTAGTAAATATTCAATAATGTTTAGTGTGTATCGTTTGTGAACATAATTATTGTGTGTTGTATGAGCTAAATGTTACGGACAGTGTCCCTTTAACAACCAGACTATGCAGTACATTTTCGACTTTGATTAATTTAAAGATAAACAATCACTGCAAGAAACCGGAATGCATACTGTACAGTCATATATATATAAACGTTTAACATAAACACGTATCTATATATATACAGATACGCATATACAATATCTATATATTATACAATATCTATATAATTATACAATATCTATATAATTATGAATTGAATTGAATTGGATTTTATAGTCGCACCAACAGCTAAGGTCATATGGCGACTTTCCAGCTTCCACTGGTGGAGGAAGACCCCAGGTGCCCCTCCGGGCAATTTTTGTGCACGGGCGGGCACCTGGGTAGAACCACCGACGTTCCGCAAGCCAGCTGGATAGCTTCCTCACATAAAGATTCCTAGGCCCCTGAGGGATCGAACCTACAGCGGTGAGGGGTAAGTGATTGCAAGTCAGAGACTCTAACCACTCGGCCACGGACGCCCCCTATATAATTATACAGACACGGTTATACAATATATATATATACATACACGGTTATGTAATATCTATATATACAGACACTGTTTTGCAATATATATATATTATACAATATCTATATATACAGACACGGTTATACAATATCTATATATTATACAATGTCTATATATACAGACACGGTTACACAATATCTATATATTATACAATATCTATATAATATACAATATCTATATATGCAGACACGGTTATACAATATTTATATATACAGACACGGTTATACAATATCTATATATATATAGATATTGTATAACCGTGTCTGTATATATATATATATATATTGTATAACCGTGTCTGTATATATATATAGATATTGTATAATCGTGTCTGTATATATATATAGATATTGTATAATCGTGTCTGTATATATATATAGATATTGTATAATCGTGTCTGTATATATATATAGATATTGTATAATCGTGTCTGTATATATATATCGATATTGTATAACCGTGTCTGTATATATATATATAGATATTGTATAATCGTGTCTGTATATATATATCGATATTGTATAACCGTGTCTGTATATATATATATAGATATTGTATAATCGTGTCTGTATATATATACAGACACGGTTATACAATATTGAAGAGTATCATGCTGTAACAAGCAAGGTTTTACGCAAGCGTAAAATAGCTGCCGAGAGACATCAAGGCATAGGTGTTAAAACAATATTCAAAACAATAAATGTTGTCACGGAGACATAAACACGCCATGACCGTTTTTTCTAACATTCTTCCCGATTTTTACCAAGCATTTTACCTTCTTACCAAGCATTTTGAATCAATGTGGGCGACTTCGCGTCTTTCTGTTCAAATACCTTGACATGCTTTACATATTGATTACACTTCACCCTTGTAACACGACGTGCTAGAAGTACACATCAGCACAGAAATGTCAGAAATACAATTGTTCACATGTAAGGGATACTTGCGCGTTAGCGTGTGTATTACAAGACATATAAACTGTTCACTGTTAGCATGTGTAATTATAAGGTTGCGTTATCAAAGTAAAAAATGTAAAGGAACTGTTGCTACCTTACCATTATCAATAATGAAAATCGTAACAATGAAAAAAAGAAAAGAAAGGAAATCAACAGGCTTGAACCCTACCTTCCTTATCTGACACTAACCTACATTTCAGTAGACTGGTTTACGAAAACGTCATTTCAGCAAGTGAAACGGTAACCTTTCAACATTACGAAATATTCAAGTTTTTTAGACGAGTTCTCTACGAATTCAAGTTGTAAAGCATGATTATAGCCACTTACATGAGTCACAGTATGTTCACCATAGACAGATATAAAACCCATATAAGGGTCAGCAACAAAAGTCCCTTTACGTAAAAAATGCCTTGCTTTATTTATATTATTAAAAGAGCATATTTTTACGTGAAAGCGACATGCAGATATTATTATTATTTTTTCTTCTTTTTTTATATGCTTATATGTTTTCTGTGTGCCATATTTTACTAAATTGTTGGTGGATTATACACCCAGCATTTAATACTGAAAGTTATTGTACACAAATATACTGAGCAATAATAAAAAGTACTCCTTTTTCTTTCCCTTATTATATAGACAGCAAAACAGGAAATAATAAATGATGTATATAGAATCATTAGATCGACCACCACCAATAGTCCAAACAAAAGATTTTTTTGAAAAGTTCAGTACACAAGGAAGTTATCCCCCTTTTACTTAAACCATGCATTTTTGGTAAAAACACATAAATCTACAAACATTACCTCTATATGTCCGAGACAATATTCTCTATACGTTGCTTTCGGAAAAAATCACTGAAAAATACAACACCGATAGTGTAGGTATAGCAACTTTTGATTATCAAAAATCATCAAATTACCTCCCTTTAAGGTTTCCATAGCATCCATAAAAGAGTATTGCTTGGCAAAATGTTGAACATGTTTAAAGGAATATTTAGTACTCAGTGAAGTGTGCTTAAACACATGAAACATTCTTTAATTAAAGCGTTGTTTAAGCTGTCCTTGTCTCAAAAACTGGCCAATGGGAATACCAGCAAAACAAGGGGGTACTTTTTGTGTGAATCTTCCAATATGATCTGCATATACGCCAATAGTAGTGTTTAGCTCCACTGGTCAAGGGCCAATAGGGTTTATGCCATGGTCTGTTGTCCGTTTTCTGTCCGTCCGTTAACTTGTTGATAACGCTCTGACAATCTCCGTTTAACTGCTGTGCTAGAAAGCGGACGTTATCAAGAAAATGCATTCAAAGACCAATGTACATTCTTTCAGCCTCATCGGCACTTTATTTACAAGGATGGATGCTTTTTTTGGAAACTGGAGCGTCTGCGCCAGCTTGAGATATAAACACTTTGTGTAATAAATCACGTATTGTTTAGTAAATTAACTCTCCTGCCATTGATCGGCGGCAGTTGTATTTCTTGATTCTGCTTTTCTAAGCAAGTTTATTGTTGAGACGTGGATTGGAAGATTAGCTATATATAAGTGATAATCTTGATAAATATGCAAATTGAAATCATCACTGAAACGGTGTTATTTCCATCATATTATACAAGCAAACTTACTCGTATAACGACATTTCAGCTAAATAAGTTTTCACCGTCAACAATTTCCCTCACACTATACTAGGCATCTGACCATGCAAGATTTAACGTAAGCGTAAAATAGCAACGAAGTGCAGTGGTGTAGTAGTTAGAGCGTCTGACATGCAATCGGAAGATTGTGGGTTCGAGTCCATTGGCGCGTCATACCAAAGACTTTAAAACTGGTAGTAGTTACTGGTTACCCTTGCTCGACGAGTAAATAATAGGTAGTACTACGTCCTAGTTGGCCCAGTGCCAGAAAAAAAATGATTGAGTCATGTACTACGGCGTGATATTCCAGTGTGGCACCACTATAACTGTTACAAGTAGACTGTAGATTACACATAACCACCCATAAGCACTAGGGGCGTCCTATCGGTTAAAATATGCCGGAGTGACTATAAACCTTAGAACGAAAAAATAGCTGCCGAGAGCCTCGAAAAATAGTATTTTATCTCGGAAGGAACTGGAAAAAAGGTTTAATCCCAATTCACGAGAGTCTAAACAATATTAAGAAAAAAGTTGCCATGGAGACATGACATTCCGAAAATAAAACAAAATACGTTTTCCATAGTTGCCACAGGTTGACACAGCATTGTCAATGTTTGACATAGATTTGTCTTTGGTACAATTCATTCTCTAAGCAGAGTTGTTGTTCCTTGCATATACATACAACCTAGTGTCACAGCAAATTGCAAGAATCGTGTAAAACGATGAAAATGAAAAAACTACTTGAGTTTCATTTTTTTCTGACTCAACTTTATAAGAAAGGTTTAAGTTGATATGTACTCGATAATTTAGTGAATATTCAGTCAACATTATATTGCGGTAGTATAAAATGTATACTTTACTGCATATCACTCCGCCGTCAAAATATTCAAAATGGACACCATCATTGCATTTCCCATAGGGTTGCAGTACAGCATTTGTGCTTACCCCCACTTTCCAAAATATCATAGCTCTAAACAGCCTCCCTAAAATTAAAGTACTAACCTAGATTCATAACAAATGTCCAATCTAAGCGGTGGTGCGTTCTTCGATTGTTTACCACTAAATCAGCAGCACCCCATATATTCAGTGGTGTCAGGTCACGGTGTTGATTTCTGATCGCCCATTTTGATAGATATGGTCATGTGACAAATTATGACGTAATCGCAGACTACTTTCTAAGAAGTTGACGCAAAAACTGGATACGTTGAAAAAGCTGTAGTTATATGAATCTGCTGAACGTACATTGTACCTGTTATGCATGAAGAGTACGCAATCTGGCGGCGTCTTTCACATAATACAGACATTGGACGTAAAGGAAAAGAGTCGGATATAAACAAACATCATTTTAGTATAAACTACCTTATTTATAGAGCAGAACTGTTATTGCTAACTCCAAGAACTTTCAACTGTGTTGAACAGGGTAATCTAAAGGCAGGTAAAAACGAGGCTCCTTGCTTTACATTATCAACAGTGTCAGTTTATAAACGAAGATGAGTGCCTACTTTTCATCGCAAACAACACCGTTTTGCTTCATATATTTATACATGTAGACTCGTAAAATTCCATTATAAAAAGGTAGCGTCTTTCATCCATGCCGATCAAACGATTGCGAAGTGCAAAGATATAAAAATGAAATGAGTATTAATCGATCCTCTATGTACGAACATTTATATTGTAATTAAAAACAAAACTTGCTCTGTTTAATATCAGCGAGATCAGATCCAGCTATCGGCAATATAACCAACGTTTAATACTAAACAGCCCCGATTTTGCTAGTTTGAACAATGCAACAACCAACTTCTTGCGTGTGGTGAAACAGGTAGCAAGCAGCTTCGAGCAGCTTTTAGGCACCTTATAACATGCAAATGTGCTAAACATAGGGCGTGTGCTATATGTACAAGCACATAAAAGAGTATGCAAACACTTAATATACTAATGGGAAAAAGAAACGCAACTCGGGAATGTCTGCTTTATATTGTAGGTATATCATTAATTTAAACAATATTTTATTCAAGTAATGAATGGGATTGGACAACAGACAGTGCTTATGTAAGACCTCTCGCGAGTGTATACTGAAGCAAAAAGAAACGAAACTCGGGAATTTCCGCTATAAATTGTATACACTGCACACTTAATTCCACATACTATTCCAAAGAAATCTCAAGAAAAGTTGCAGTTAGTTAGAAAAAGGACACAGTTGTGATGTTGTAAACGTTTTCATCACAGTACACTTTGTAACAAGAAATTCATAAATGTTGAAGTTCCTCTTTGAAAAATTGAGCCATTTCCGTACTGTATTTAACGTAAAAGTTTGCAAAATGTTGCATCATAAGTTTGCTCACATGCTTGAGACAAACGTGTACTCTGTCAATAATGAAACTTTGAAGGAATACTATTTGCTGTGTTATGTGTTGTTTTAGTATTTTTTCCGAAAGGAAAGGTCTTACGTAGCCATGTACCATTCGATTAACCGCAGCATATTACTAGCAGCATACACTATATATAGCAGAAACTCCCGAGTTGCGGTTCTTTTTCGTTTCAGTATATAATATGCTGCGGTTAATCGACGTTAGACCTTTCCTTGCGGTTAAAACACAGAAACAGCACATTTAACATACCAAATGTTATCCGGTCAACGTTTCATTATGGATATAATACGCGTTTGGCTCAAGCAGCTGAGCAAACTTTTGCAAACTCGTTACATTAAGTACAGTACTGAAATGGCTCAATTTTTTAAAGCGGAACTTCGGCATTTAATAATTTCGTGTTACAAAGTGTACTGTGATTAAAAAGTCTACAACAGTATAGTTTTGTCCTTTCTCTAACTAGCTGCAACCCCGTTTCTACAAAACAGCTCGGGATTTCTTTGGAATAGTACATGGAATTACGTGTACAGTATATGAATTATATAGCGGAAATGTTTGTTTGTTTGTATGATGTTTTACGTCATTTTCAACACATGTAAGGTTATATATCAAGCCCAGTAATCGACGTCATCAGGAGGTGCGCGCAAGTGCACGAGATGATCATCCGTAACGAAGATTTGTCTCGACTCGGTAGGTAAACACACGCATTTCAGCTCTAATTCTCAGTCAATAAAAATATAATTGTGCCTGAAGTATGCCAATCAATGGTAAAAAGACTCGGTTAATATTCACTTCTGCTAATACTTAGCGGATTGAGAGCAGAATCAAAGAAAGTTATTTTAGAGAGATGATTCTCAGCGGAGTTTTTCATTTTTGTTGTTTTATGTAAATTTTTGGACTTTATAATGTTTCACATATACCGATAACAGATACGTGATATAAGACGTAGACAGTAGTCATTTAGATCATGCAAATATGGGTTTCGACATAGATATAGCGAATTTCTGGAAATGATCCTCCGCGGAGCTTGGCAATGAGATGATACTCCGCGTAGCCAAATTTTACACATGGTCTCTTACACATCCTCTCTTACAAGTCGAGCTCCCAGTGGGGTTCGAACCCGCAGCGGTGAAAGGCGAATGTTTTCAACGCGACGTCGTTAACCATTCGGCCACGGAGACGCTTTAGCGGATATGTACCATGGCTATTCATTTATTAGTAGTATAATATACTGAACAAAATAAGTTTAGCACGACATTTTAGGGGCATAGATTAAACATAATGAACATTGATATAATTGTTTGAAACTTTTAGAAAGCAAGGTAAGGATGTGATTTTCGTTTGTTTTTGTTGTTTTTGTTATTTTATTATTTTCCAAGCTTATTATCAGAATTACTTCCCATATAATAAAAAAAAACTTATTATATTATACAAAGGTATTTCTTTGAACAAATTAAACGGTTGTCATTGACAAGAATTGCCCATCCTGTCATTGTTTAAAAACCGCTAAAATGTGTTCACAAAATGTTGTTATTCTCAAACAAAAATATTCCACTTTCCTTTTCATTGAAATGAGAACGATATTCGATAACCTATAAAAGTATATTTCCAACCTATTTGCTTTATTTTTATCACCGACTTTGTTTACAAATGACTTAAGCTTTGTAAATTTTCATATTTATGTCACGTTATCATTGACCTCGAACAAACACGTCTTCGTATCTCGTCTATGGAACTGACATGCATATGTGCTAAATTTATTTTGTTCAGTATAGCATAGGTATCTTTATTTGATCTAGAATATCATGTAAATATTATGTTATCGTTCACACCTGACAGTTTATCATTGGCATAGGATCTTCAAAGTTAAAGTTAAGTCTTACGCGTACATGCAGTGGCGTAGCTGCCTATAAGCCCTGTAGGCACGTGCCTACACATTGTCCACAGAAATAAAAATAAAAAAATGCCAAAAATGCATAAAAAATTGAGTGGGGTAGGGGTTGGAGGTGTATGATCAGCTCATACCAAGTTTTAATCGTGCTCTTTTCAGAAAATAAAAATCGAACTGTTTTCGCTCGCGGTCTTTTGGAACTAAACATACCATGATTGTGCAAAATTTCGAAAGATTTTCAGAAAGCAAGCATTAATATGTTATTTTGTTCTGTTCCGATGTTTTTGTTGCGAAATCGTAGATTAAAAAAGCTTGAAAGTGCGGGTTAAAAACATATTCTTGTTGCTTAAAATACCGTCAGAATGCAGAATTTGCATTCCTTCTGAAAAAAAAATCCGCTGGAGCATGCCCCCGGATCCCACTAGACCTTGTGCCTACACACTGATGGTGCAGTGTTAATAGCTTGGTATATAATCCAGAAACAATTCAGTAAAACATGGCGAAATAACAATGAAAGCATATACTCCTCAAAATAATGTAAGGACCATGTTTAGATTTGGGTCATCTTTTAACGCATGTAAGGTTATATTTGACGGTCGAATTTTTTGGTGGCGGAGGCAGACTACCCACTTTCCCTGGGTAGAACCAGTACTGTACACTTTCCGCCATCCGTAAGAATCGACACTTCCTCACTTACAAGTCGAGCTCCCAGTGGGGTTCCAACCCGCAGCGGTGAGAGGCGAAGGTTTTCAACGCGACGTAGTAATGACAGGATAGGCAAGTATTGTCAATGACAACCGTTTAATTTGTTCAAAGCAATACCTTTGTATAATGTAATAAGTTGGGTTTTTTATTATATGGGAGGTAACTCTGATAATAAGCTTGGAAAATAATAAAATAACAAAAATAACAAAAATAACAAAAACAAACGAAAATCACATCCTTACCTTGCTTTCTAAAAGTTTCAAACAATTATATCAATGTTCATTATGTTTAATCTATGCCCCTAAAATGTCGTTCTAAACTTATTTTGTTCAGTATATTATACTACTAGCCATGGTACATATCCGCTAAAGCGTCTCCGAGGCCGAATGGTTGAAGTGCTGTAATGGAACAATGTACTGTCTTTGCATTTGTTACGTTCAGTTCTTTATTCTTTTACAATTGTTACGTTACACAAATGTATTAACTTTTTGTATGATATGAAATCCATAAATATTAAAGATTAAGTAATTATTTCTGTTCTATTTTGTGGTCCTTAAATTATTTTGAGGAGTATATGTAACATTTAAAGTCCCTGTCCCGCGATAAAGAGGCAAATTTTACAACAAATATATGTGCCGTTCTCCGTGGTCGAAGGGTTAACGATGTTGCATTGTAAACCTTCTCGCCTCTCACCGCTGCGGGTTCGAACCCCACTGGGAGCTCGATGTGTATGTGAGGAAGTGTCGATTCTTACGGATGGCGGAAGGTGTCAGTACTGGTTCTACCCAGCAAAAGTGGGTGGTCTGCCTCCATCACAAACAAAATCGACTGTCATATTTAACCTTACATGCGTTGAAACTGATGTAAAACACCATACAAACAAACAAAACCTACTGACGACGAGGTATATAGATACAAATGTACACATTTTGAGAATCTAAACTCTATAGACACACTATAAATGGCTTTAACCAGTCATGCCAACAATGACGAACATTAAAAACTGGAGTATCGAGTTACTAAAACATAATTCGTTTTACACATATTCAATCGCGGGTATTTTAAGAACCCGAGAATAAACCTATACTTTTAATCGGCACATGTACATTATTATTATATGGATAGAGTTTTGAAATTCTTGTTTGTAGTGTAATGTTACCGTTATTTGACGGGTTAGTTTCTTTAAGTAGGTGCATGTAGCTTTCTTCTGCCTTATACTATTGCATTTACAATATTGTCATGAACGTTCAAGTTAATCTTGTGTCTATAATGAAGCAATATTTATTAAAAAATGAAAAATTTACGACAGCGTAAAATCGTAATTTACTCCTACATGTGTTATATACGGAAGCTGTGAATGAATGAAGGAATGAAAGTCTATTTTTATCCAGGGGGCCCAGTTCATATAGCGATTTAAAATACATAAGTTTAAACTAAGCTGAATATGTTTGTGTTAACTCATGTTGTCACTTGTGACCTGAGTAAATAGAGTATTTATCACATAGCATGACTTCTGGGAGTGAAATAAAGTCATGACATAAATATCAAAATATAATCGTACGTTAGTGGAATAACTTAAGGTCAATGACGTCACGTTAAGGAACGCTTTCTCAAGTTATGTGACGTTATATAATGCGTTATGTGATACATAGAATCTCACATTCGGTGTTAATTTATTATATAGAATTAAATGAACTAGTTGGCAACAATGATATATAATGCTCGCAAGCCGTCGCATCATACATATTTGCTACTCGATGTATACATTCAATAATAAATAAGTACCCTTGTAAGATTCACTATGTATTGTATTGCAGTGTAGGGTATTGTAGTGTATTGTGGTGTGGTGTGGCGTGGCGTGGCTTGGCGTGGCGTAGCGTAGTATAGTGTAGTATAGTATATCTTAAACAGTTGGAACGGGGTGGGGTGGGGGGGGGGGGGGGGTGGATAAACGTTGTAGATGCTTTTTTTTAAGTTGGCACCAGCCTAATTCTCACCAAACTGGTAAAAAACAACAAATAAAACAAAAACAAAAACATTTCCGGTCAAAACGCCTTTGTCTAATAGACAACAAGTCTAGTGGAAGAGTTATGTGTATATAACTTGGAAGTGTTATAACGGCATGTTAATAATAGACGTCTTCAACCGTATTGAAATCGGGGAATTCTGAACTAATTCCCAAACACATGGTGGGATCGCAGTCCAGGTGTAAACGTATTTTACATTATCACAGCTGTGAACTATACTTAAAACTGAATATTTCATAAAATAAGAGTTTTATTGACTAGCTTCTCGATTTTAAAGATAGTTAATCATTAAAAGTAACTTTTGAATGGTTTTAGTTGTTAAAAACTTAAAGTATAAACGCTAAAATGTAATTAACTAGTTCTACTCGCCGAAAAGGAGCGAAACACTGACTGATCTTTAAAAAGGACCCACGGCATTTGTTTTTAATTAGCGGCGGTTAGTTTTTCTAATGATATCAGTTTTAATAATTATTTGAATAGATCGAAGCAAAATTATGTTCGCATATTACCAATTGTTGATTATATTGCATTAATAATATATTGAAACATGAAGACAAATTGAAAATGTGTTACCTATATTTATTTAATTATATGCAAACAGGTTCAACGTTAGAATAAAACTGGAATAATGAATTGAGGTGCTAATTTTAATTTGTTATTAAAT
Organism: Cyrtodaria siliqua; assembly: GCA_037043455.1. NCBI lineage: Eukaryota > Metazoa > Mollusca > Bivalvia > Adapedonta > Hiatellidae > Cyrtodaria > Cyrtodaria siliqua. Next base: position 40,845 of record JAWPHD010011626.1, read on the forward strand.
ACTTCAGCATTGGCGTGTATCCCTTTAAATAATGCATTATTAAAGGGACACATGACAATCTTGAAGTTTTTTGCAAGCATTAAAAGCATCGTCTCGATCTGTTAATCCAGTATCATTTTAATTTTAAACATATGTAATTAAATAATATTTTCTTTTGTTCATTCCTTATTCTACCATAGGTTTAAAGGTATTATTGGTACACTATAATTAAAAGGTAGTAATATGCAAAGCTTTATACTATTCTTATAATCAATATTTGTGATTGAACAGTGTAAGTTATGTAGAAACGCTAACGGGACACCGCGAATGTTTACAAAATCAAGATTGCCATGTGTCCCTTTAATGTCTACCTGTAGCTATAGGCGTAATTACACCATTGCGTTTGTGTCCCCATGGTGTAGAATCAAATAGTGTAGTGAAAAAAGTGTAGTTTAATTCACGGTTTCTTAAAATATCCTTGATTAGATATGCGTAAAATGGATTATGAGTTGGTAAGTCTTAATTCGACGCTCAAGTTTTGCGGTTTGGCCTGGCTGGTTAAAAGCCGTTTATATTGTAAATCAAAATATGTAAGTTATTTATATATACCTCATCGTCAGTAGGTTTAGAAACGGTGTACATCTGTTGTAAAATGTTCGTGTTGATGGCGGGATACGGACTGTAATGATTATGTGAGTATACTGATTACAGAAAGAAACATCTAAAAAATGAATTTAGATATATACCATTTAAGAGATTAGTGGTTACCTTTACAATGTTGCAAATCCAGTTATCAGTTTTAACAAGTTACCTGGCAGAATACACTTTCATTTACTACCTCATATACTCCTCAAAATAATTTAAGGACCACAAAAAAGAACAATACTTATTGCTTAATTTGTTTAATAGCATGCATTTCATATCCATATCAAAAGTGATTTTTGGTCAAGTAATAATTGTTAAATAATAAAGTTAAACTTAAAAACTGCAAAAAGATAGTAAAATGTTCAATAATGGCACAATTAAAAAATGACACGAATGAAAACGTGGTCCTTAATTTTTTTTAAGGAGTATGTCATGGGTAAGCGGAAAATGGGTACATTTAGAGGGACCTACTTATTAGGTCTCCCTACACAGTGCATTTTTACTATGTTGGCCTATATGAATAAAGTTTACAGGGCCATTCTGAACAGGCAGTTTCCTAGCTAAATGTTACTTTTTACGTAACCAAGTCTTTTGCCCACACAAAACTGTACAAAATCTGGTACGTTGACCAGGTATTTTTTTTAATTTGAGTGGTGTCCTCCAAAGCACTACTTTGGGCTTTAACTCCAGAGTTTGGCTCAGAATTCCTACTCTTCTGCAATACCCATTAAACTGTCATATTTTGTTGGCAGTGTCATCTAATAGCTGCACATCCAACTTCAGACTCTGCTCATCTCACCTGCAACAACAATAAATATATCTGTCAGCAGTTATTAAAACAATTAAAACCGAAGATCACAATACTACTTTTTAAGGCGTAAGAATTATCTACCGTGGGTTTCAAGGGAGCTTACTGTGTAGTGAGACCTTATTATTCATGATAATGAACACCGCCTATGATATTTTTAGAGTGCTTTATAATGGTATCCCCAGAGTTTATATTTTAGAATTATTATATTTACTATTTACTGTTTGGATGTTAATCATTTTTTAAAGTGCTGTAACTGAACTGTATACTGTATTTTTGGAATTTTTAAATTCTTTTACAATTGTTACGTTACGCACATGTATTAACTTTTTATATGAATATGAAATCCATAATATTAAAGATTAAGTAACTATAACTGTTCTATTTTGTGGTCCTTATTTTTTTTTGATGAGCATAGAAATTAAGTACACACGAAAGAGAAAGTATACAATTTCGGTCTGTATAATTATATACTATGATTATACATAATCATACATTCAAACAATTTCATAACGTGGTCCCGCCTTAATAGCATTAAGTGATGGGAAACCTTATATAAGCTGGATTTTAGAATGCATATTTCAACAATAAAACATGTTTAAAAACATTTTTTACTGAAACAACCTGTCTAAAATTACCTATTAAATGTTTTAATTTTACAATATGCAAACTTTTTAAACCACAAAATTAAGGTTTTATTTCATACCCCAGCCCACCCCGTTTTCGCTTCTTGGAGAAGGGGTTGTATGGGGGTATGAAAGTTAATACTCGGACCACGTAATGCAAGTTACACCCACATTTCAAAGCGTCTATCTGATTCGGAATGCAATGAAGACCGATAAACATCTAAACATGAACACATAAATGGGAAATTACACATAGCTAAATGCCAGTGGATTAAATAGAATGAATAAAACCTGTCTTATATTTTTGTTTCTGAGTCAACGCTGATGAAGGAAATCTTGAAATCTTGAAACACGAAATTCCATATCACCATCGTAGACAGCGAAGGTCGTGAAGGAATAGCTCTGGCAAGAGAGAGATTAGATAAATAAGATGTTTATCCGTGCTTAAAATAAACAAAATGTCAGAATAATTGTTTATTATCGTTTGAATTATGTTCCACGCCGAGTTATCTCCCATTAACTAGCATATCGTAATAACCGCCTAATTTGAAATGACACGAGTTGTGTGGCAATCTCCACGCAGAGTTATCGTTCCTTGCACTCACATATCTCTGCTAACTACTAAATTGCCATATTTTGGTAAAACCTGTTAAATTGGACTATTTTTGCCTGAAACTTATTTATTTCATGTATAAGTATAGTTTTCAGAATATCTGCAAATTAGATGTTGCAAGATTTGAAATAATGCTTTAAAACAATTTAGTTTTAATCGGGACTATTTTACTACCAGAATAATACGTACTTAGGTCTCCTCAATCGATACGTATATGTAAACATTTCAAACCGAAGCTCGGTAGCAGAATATATTTAACTCATAGAAAAACAATTTTAAAATATTGAATATATGTCTATATTTTATCTTTGCGGATCAAACAAAAGGATTTATTATAAACATCGTCATAGCTTTTTTGAATAATCACGTGACCTAACCGTTCGCCTTACTTTCTTTGACGTTGACAGAGTCAAATGACTCTGGGTAGAGATTGGTTGTGTGGTTGCATTGCTTACTAAGGCGGGCGCTGGTACCAATCTGAACATAGTGTATACATATATATACATGTTCTGTTTAATACGAGGGACGATATGAATAAAACAGTAAAAACAGAAAACAACTGAAACATGTGTAAAATTTAGGTCAAAATCAACTGGAGAAGAGACCAAATTCATTTGAGAAGGGATAAAATAATTTGGATAGTGAGGAAAAACAAATACTCTCGGGAAGTGGAAAAAAAAGTTAAACCCATTCCGGAAAATTGCCAAATTCATTAAGAAAGAATAGAATGTCTGAGCATTTTTGGAAGTGATTAAAATGCACACACAACAAAAAGATCAATGCATGGAAAAAACTAAATCTGGAAACAGAAAAATGACGTTTTTTGTCAACTCTTCACTATGTTATGTAGAATGCTACTCATAACGTATCACAGATAGATGAGACACATAGTGCGTGTACATAATATATGAAAAAGTCGTATACACATATATAAATGTAAGGATTTACTATTATTATTAGTTATTGATTTACATTAAATTTCGAGTTCCTGTGCACAAATTAGTGATATTTATAACGGTTCTATTTATACCTTATATCGGATGCCACGAGATTCATATATCCTGCTGAAAATAATTTAAGACCATCCATCCAAAATAAAGCAAATGTTCAAGACCTAGTTTCATATTTGGCACTGCACGCTTACCTGTAGAGTTATTCTAAAGAAAATGGTGACATATGTTTGTTAAGGAATCAATAGTCATGAAATAATACGAAATAACATTTTTGGGTGGAAAAAAATCATTTTATTTGAATTTTAAAAAAAAAAATGTGTAAAATGTTCCTAAAGAATACAGAAACACGAAACAGTTTCCATTTTTGAAATGCAATGTGTATTTAAACGTGTGCGATGATGCAAATCTTATTGAAATGAAAAAGGGGATAAAGAAATAAGCGTTTTCAAAACTGTTCGGTATGTGCGTCCATAGTTCCATTGGTAGTGATTAAACGTAATGAATAAATTGACAAATAATATTAAAACTTTTAGTATTGTTGTTTTAGGGAATATTAATGATTTTTAGAAATTATCAAAAATCCCAGACTCTTTATAATTAACAGAACAAGTATATTATGTGTAACCGTTTAAAAATGGTATGTAGTCATCACTGGTAAGCAAACAGAGAACTATTCTTGCGGTCATTAAGGATGTTTTGACATCAGCAAGTCTAAGAATTTTATTTTTTAAATCATGGTTTTATTTGACAACATAATTGTTTAATTTTTTGCATTCTAGTAGTTAGGGATATAATGTAGGATTTAAGACAATCTCATTAAAATCATATCCTAATTACGCTTTGATACTCTCCGCTATAGTATCTGACAACATTGTCTTGGAGGTCAAGTCAGATCGACCTTTCATCTAATCAATATTCATGAGAAGGTCAACTAAATTCAACCAATGAAATCGCGCGTTTCATATGCACTTCAGACGACGTTCGAGTGAACTGAACAAACGACAATCCACATAAAACACATAGATCTATATCCGAATAAAGATAAAGTCTTCGTGTGTTATTGATGTGGATTGCACGATAAATTCAAAGAAATGCACTAAATGGCATGTTTTACATCAAGATACGAAGAACATCATGGGCGATGTCATGTGTGTTTTGAAAAAAAAAAAATATTCCACTGAGATTATTACGACATTAGATATTCTAAACAGTAAGTCATAGAACATCTGACCCACTTAACTTAGTTAATAGCGTAGTCGACCATTGCCCCGCGAATGTAATTTTAGTGTTGGGGTTAAATCCCACGAATCGGTACCATTTTTTTGTACCGCTATTGAATTCCGATCTTTTTTTTCCCCAGTAAATATTCAATAATGGTTGGTGTGTTATGTTTGTCAACGCAATTATTTTGTGTTTTATAAGCTAAAAGTTACGGACATTTTCTCTTTCAATACCGAGCGTAGACTGCTCCACAGCGTTTTACTGAAACGCGACATGCGCAGTGAAGCAGTCTATACCGAGCCATTTTGTAGGCTGAAATCTGATTGGCTAATCATAACGTCAATATGACGTGACTTCCAATGCAGTGTTGTCAGACCCTTAGTAGCGTAGAGTTTCGTAGCGTGATAAAGAGTCAGATTTTAATGAGATTGGATTTAAGATGGTAACATATCAAATTTTAAGCAAATTTTTATTTTCATATTATTTCCGTCATTTGTGATCATTTTTTGTTATCAACAAAATAGGGTTATGGGTAGCTCTGAATAGAGTTAATCCTTTCGCTATAGAAAAAATAAGATTTTTGTTTTTCAATAGTGGTATACTGTACATATATAAAAGTAGATACAGAGCTAATTTTATATTCGATCTCTATTTCAAAAGTGTGTGTACAGTATTTTACAGTGAAAATGTCAAAATAACTTAAAAATATGTGTAATTTAAAGAATTTTTAATAAAAAATCGTTAGAAGCCTGATTTTACTTGTTTTGAAAGAAATGTCACAGGACCTTGTCGTATACAAGTTTTAAAAAAGTTGAGCATTAGAACATACTTTTTTATCTTGAATTATCATTTTAGTAAAAACAATATGTATACTTTTTAAAGTTAAAAGACGAATGAGGATTACAATTGTTTATGCATGTTTTGAAAGTTGTAAATGATTTAGAAGAATATTTTACACTAAATGGTTTTAAAGGTATCGATACTGGAATGTTAAAGTTGCTGTTACTATTATACGCTGATGACATAGTGATATTTTCGGATACTGAGAAGGGGCTACAAGATGGGTTAGATATACTGTACAGTTATTGCCAGAAATGGAAATTGGTCGTAAATGAAAATAAAACGAAAGTCATGCTTTTTAAAAAAGGCGGTCAGATAAAAAGGAACCTATTGTTCACATATAATAATACTGTAATTGAAATTGTAAATAAGTTTACCTATTTGGGAATTGTCTTTACCACAGGCGGTTCTTTTGATCAAACGTTCGAATCATTAAGTGGCCAGGCATTAAAGGCAATCTTCAAAATGAAGTCGTATATAAATCAATTTACTGACTTATCGGTCAGTCACACTTTAGACATTTTTGACAAACTCATTTTGCCAATATTAAATTATGGCGCAGAGATATGGGGATTCTCAAATGCGGAAAAGTTAGAGAAAGTACACCTTCAATTTTGTAAACAACTTTTATGTGTTAAAACACAAACTCAAAACAATTTCATATATGGAGAACTCGGGAGAGTCCCTTTAAAAATTCAACGTATGGCCTATATTATCCGATTCTGGTTAAAAATTACACGTACGAGTGATCGCAAATATATAAAAAATATGTATAATGTTATGTTAGATGATCTGATCGTAAACCCAAATAAATTAAACTGGGCATCTCAAGTTAAAGGGTTATTGGAACGAACAGGATTTAATGAAGTTTGGTATTCTCAAGGAGTAGAAAACATAACGTATTTCATTAATATATTTAAACAACGAATTAAAGATATGTTTATACAAAATTGGAATGCTGAATTATCGGATTCCACTAGAGCTAGTACATACAGAATAATATCAGATTTCAGGTTTAAGTATTATCTAGATGTACTAAATGTAAAGAAATTTAGAGCTTTTTTTACAAAACTAAGAGTCTCTAGTCACAGGTTAGAAATAGAAACTGGTCGATGGCATAGACCAAATAAAACACCAAGATCCGAAAGAAAATGCCAGCTATGTAATATACTAGAAGACGAATTTCACTTCGTATTGGAGTGTTCACTATATCAAGATATAAGAAAAGAATATGTTAACAAATATTTTTGGAAACGGCCAAACATACCAAAATTTATTGAACTTATGACAACAGAAAACAAGAGTTTATTAAAAAAACTGTCCGTTTTCATTTGTAAAAGTTTTAAAAGAAGAGACGACATGTTTTATAAATAAATATCACTTTTCTCCATTTTTGTCCACAGATATAACTGTGTTCTGATCAGTACTTAGGAATATTAATTTAAAAATATATATTAAACACTTATATATTTAATAGTTGTCAAATACTTTTTAACTAGTAACATATACAGATGATCTTGAAACTCACCTATGAAATTATACAAATTGTCATTAACTGGAAAATATTGTGTGTATTTCATATACATGTTTATATGTATGTACTATTTGCATGTGAACTGTTGGGCGTAATGCCTTATGTTTGAATAAAATATCTATCTATCTATATCTTTAAAATAAAAAAATATTTTTTATTTTTCAATAAATGTAAAGTTATGGGGGAAATGTTTCAATGTGTTCATTGACTTTATTTTTCCTCTTTTTAGTGAAATCCTTGAGTTTGATGCATATCTCTTCTTTAAAGACGTCTATTGAAATAAAGTGTGATTACCTACCGTTTTTTTAAATAATTTTGTATATAAATGAAAGCAAAGAAGCTTTAAATATTAATTTAAAAATAATCTCAGCACTACGTCCTTTCCCAGCCAACATCCTTAACTTATTTTGAGTAGCATATGTACGTAGAACCTTCCAAGCAGACGCACTCAGTGACTTTTTTATGAACGATACAAATGGAACCTTCTAGCTGGCTTCAGGCCGAGTATTTCAGCAAACATACTTATAATTTTGGTAGGATACACATATTCCAGGTAGACGTTATTCTACGGCTGGTTGTTACTAATGGCCCGAATCAAATCTGGGAATTGATCGTATGTGGGTCTGGTAAATACGTACAACTTTATAACAACAACAGCAACAACAACAACAACAACAGAATGATACACAATTGCACCCACCCACCATTTTACAAATATTACAAATTGGGAAAACAATCAACATATTTAATATACCTTCTGTTTATACTATAAACGTTCTTCCTGGTACCCTGGTCACTATACGTACTATACAGTTTCCTTCTGGTACCCTGGTCACTAAAAGTACCACTGGGATTAATATGTATTCACATATCCTGGAAAATATAAGTATTTTAATAATTTTCCCTGGTACCCAAGTCACGGTTGGTACTATAACCTTCTCCCTGGTACCCAAGTCACGGTTGGTACTATAACCTTCTCCCTGGTACCCAAGTCACTGTTGGTACTATAACCTTCTCCCTGGTATCCAAGTCACTGTTGGTACTATATTCATTCTCCCTGGTACCCAAGTCACTGTTGGTACTATAACCTTCTCCCTGGTACCCAAGTCACTGTTGGTACTATATTCATTCTCCCTGGTACCCAAGTCACTATAGGTACTATAAAACTTCTCCCTGGTACCCAAGTCACTATAGTGATGGTTAGTAAGGTACATACACAGTTAAGAGTTAATACATTTCACTGCATCTTTTCTCACCAAGTGTCAAATGACCAATCCTTACAGTACTATAAAACTTCGCCGGTTCTATACACTTTCTCCCTGGTACCTTGGTCACTTTAGGCACATTCGTTCGAACAAGGTCAATTCTAGCTACGTTCGGAATCACATCTTGTACGCATTATGCTCAAGAGCTGAAAGTCGACGAGCCGAAAATGCCATTAACCACCTGCTGATGTATGCTTTGAGTTGCATTTTTTACAATACCAATGAATTGCATCAATGCTTCCTTGTAAGATTCAGGGCTTCCGTGTTATGCATTGTATGTAAATAAATAGCAGCCACAACTAAAATAGATTTTAAAACTATACCCAGTTGCAAAAGAAAGTGTACATTGAGTTTTGTTTAGATTTAATTATATAAAAAAAAAAATAGAATTAAATTGACAAATTCCAAAATGAATATGTCATGTTTGGTACCAACGTTTTTATCATTCCATTGCCAATAACATGTTATCATTTGTTTTTCAATAGGTTGAATCAATAAAGGACTGTCGTTTGATAAAGAGGATAGGGGTGTAAAGTAAACTTTTCAAAGTGTACGTTTTCTTTTGCAACTGAATATATAACTATGTGGCTACTACTTCCTAAATTAGCGGTATTGATTTGGAACCTTTACCAAAATGACCGTTGGTTCTAGGTTTACCACCACCAATTGCAAGTAAACCTCCGAGGTGAAGCCGAATGTAGTTCCTATAATAAAAAGTAATCGCCCCTTTTGAAATGGGCATTTAAGTAGGGGAAAAAATCCCATTTCTATTCGACTTTGTTGTTGTATGTATAAGAAGTGTGTTGATAGGTGTTATGGATTATTGATGAAAATTTTCCAAATTTTGAATATATGCATACACTTGGTGAGCAATTATCAATGAAAACTGCTGTACCCTTTCTTACATGTCTTGTGACCCTACCTTTTCTGGCGAATTTTAAAGTGGAAAACTATTTTTTTATAGGAAAATGACACTGCTGCATTATCCATACTTGAGTTGAAGTTGCAGACATGGTTGTCAATGGAGAAAATAATTGGTGGTTTCATACCGCAAACACAAATACATTTGATGGTCAAACATGTCCGCCAGCGGCCATCTTTGTTAACATAGATTATACAGAAAAAACTTGTATATTGCATATGATAATTAGTTTATTTAAAAAAAAAATCAGGACAGTTAGAAGTCACAGATGGCCACCACGACTGGATTTACATGTTACTGGTCCTACATAAAATCGTTTTGATTCTTTGTTTATAGTGCTATATATTTAAAATAAGTTTAAAAGGGAGATAATCTTTTTTTTATATTTATTTCAGATGATAACTTTTTTTTAGTATTTTTAATGATAATCAAACAAGTTTACATTAGTAGGTATATGCTTCATTATTTTATTTTACATATCAATTACTCAAGTCCAGCTATAAAAATCCTGTAATTTTAGTTAGTAGAGCGCTTCAGTGTTATTTGACTCTTGTTCATTAATAACCCAGGCACAGATGTAACTATAAGATTAGATTAACTTTTTTCTTTATCGATGCAAGTTAATTATGCGATTGCGCGTTGTCCGTCGTCGTCCGTCCGTTGTTCAATGAAAGGTTTTCAATTTTGACAAAAACTGACGTTAACGTTTCTATAAGATCACGGAATGGATCGACAATGAGCAATGTTGACGGATGCGTTTCAGAGTTAATGCCCTTGATTATTGAAGGCACGTGGACAAGATAACTTAAGAAAATGGTTTCCGAGTTTCACCAAATTTGATTTGTAGGTTTGTTTAGGTAAGATCTCAGACAGGATCGACCTGAGCTCAATCAATGTATGTATTGTCCTTGATTATTGAAAAACAAACGAAATTCATCTTTTGAACGTGATAACTTTAAAAAAACAGTTTCTACTGTTCATCACATTTGAGTTTAACGTTTGTTTCAATAAGATCGCGGAGAGTTCGACAATATGCACAGTCAACGCAAATGTTACAATGTTTTGTTCTTGATTACGTTTAAAGAAACAAACCCGCCAAATAACGGCAAAATTATACTACACAACCATTTATCAAAACTCTTTCCAATTGTTTAGGTCGTATAATGATGTATATGTGCTGATAAAAAGTATAGTTTTATTCACGGGTTCTTAAAATACCCGAGACTGAATATGCGTAATACTCTTAATTCAACGCTTCAGTTTTGGGGTTTGGCGGGGCTGGTTAAAGCCGTTTATATTGTGTCTATAGAGTTTGGATTCTCAAAATATGTAAATTATATATTATATACCTCGTCCTAAGTAGGTGTAGAAACGGTGAACGTATTTTGTTAAAATTGTCTGTTGTAGGCGGGGTAACTACTTTAAAATAATGGTGTATCCAAATTTAAACTCGTAAACGCTCTTGCTGCCCAATGTGGTTACAAGACCCTAGACGACGTGATTGTCTGCCTGCCACCTTAGTTGTACGAAAGTGTAACAGTGGCATTCTAACTACGCCTGCTCTTTACACTGACATATTAATACATGTGTTATTAGGTCTGTGCTCTTTAACCGTTCAAATCAATATGCTTTTAACATTTCGTACAGAAATTGAACAGTAATATCAGGGAGTACGTCCTCCCTGGTAATATGCAACTTGCAATTTACCTTAAAACTCTGCCAAATGTGTATATTCATGAAAATCACTCCTGGCTTAGAACACAGTGTGGGCCATGTTTTACCCCTTGTAATCGCTTCTACAGGCGTCTGCTGTTACGGTAATATCACTGCGCATGCGTTCAGTTGCCAAGTCGATGATGTTAAGCACGTGCAGGTGTAGTTGCTATGGACTTAGGCGCATTTAAATTGTTATGGTGTAAACTATTTTGCAGAAATCATTTATATAAAATGAATATACATTTCTCTTTTTTTTTACTTTCCAGAAAATAGTTGAATATATGCTCTTGCAATTATCAAATTCAACTAAATTGATTTCTCCAAACGAGGCTAATGGTAAACACATCACTAGGTTATATTAAAATAAAACTATACAGATTACAGGGAAGTTGTGATGCCGTAAGAAAACATTGATTTAACGTGATTACGTTGAAATAAAATATTTAGATTTTAATCAAAATGTGGAACCGTACGCAAACTTAGAGGTTTTATATTTTTCGGTTCTCAGACACTCCGACTCTTATTTTTTTTGGTAAAAATGAAGAAGAAAAAAATACAATTTGATAAAAAGAACAACATCTGTATGTGTATTTTGGTCTGCATTTTAAACAACCATGTAATCATGCTAAAAAAACCATTGCTAAATTAGAAGATCGTGTTTGTGTAGGTTTGATAAGGTCAATGTTATGTTTTACGATAAAACTAATAGCAAAAGCTCAAGATAGATACTTAAAATATGCAATTTAAGACTTTTTTCTTCTTTTCGTTCCTCCTCCTATGGTACTTTTTATGAAAACAATCTGAGAACCAAAAAATAAATTACTCTGGCCTTATTTTAACGTCCTAATGACTTTTCATATTTCAATGAGAATATGTTTTATTCAATGAATGAATGAATGGTGTTTTACGGCACGTCGACACATAAATAGGTCACATTGTGCGCAAAAATTGACGAAAGATGAAGAAATAAAGTAGTAATTAAAAATTAATGTAATTATATCAAGATAAAACTATTAAAAAATAAGGGATGATATGGTAGTCATGTAAACTATATATGTAAATCAACAAATGCCCGTTAACGGGTATATAAACAAGTAAATACATATAAAGCAAACTACACAACAGTTTAACTCATAATATTTTATTTTATACTTGTTTGATATCTAACAATGCTTTTACATGTATGTTAAATCTGATAGATTAAAAGTCTTAAAATACACTGGAAACTCATGTTCTTAGCATTTTTTCTTTATTTATACTGTCCCGTTTTATTGGGGTGCCACTAGGATAAAAATGAGGCTAGGTGACCCTAGAACCTTGTTTAAATCACCAGCAGCCATTTTGCCCCTGATAAGTCCAAGGCGGTACCCCTATTCATAATTTTGATAGAGCATCATCAATATAACTGACCAATCAGTGACCAGAAATAAGACGTACCTAATACATTCTGGTGGGTGATGAACTCGGTCTTTATCCTTGATGTTCAACCAAGTTTACTGTTAAAATTAAGGTATCTACAGTGTGATTTTTTAAAACCCTGAATATTTCATGCACATTCATGCAAATTGATTCAATATATGTATCTTTCAAAATCGAAATATTGAAAATTATCGTCTTTTTACTCGGCCAAAGATTTTTATTTTACTATAGAACCTAAGGATAAAAACAGAGTAACACAAATTGTATCACCTACTGAAAATAAGATAAAAACTCAACGTCTCTGCAATGAAAATGTTGAATTGTCAACCATTTCATCCTTCTGTCACATACTGATATTTATCCTTATAATTGTTACTTGTTCGAAGTGCGTGTTTTTGGTTGACTGTGGTTTGTAAATTTTGCATTTTCTATTCGTCTTTTATACCTATTCTTGTTAAACTATATTCAATTCAGTTAACTTTATCTTCAGTTTTATGGAAAACCTGTGAAACAACCATTTGTGGAGATGGCCCACAGTTGACGATACAGTGTGCGAAGTCGTCAAAAATCCTAATCAATAATATAACTTCCGGTAAAGGCCAAGCGTTTGACACACGGAGCTACACAAATTTACGGCGCAATTGTCTGGGTACGTCAAGCTGCGACCCTGTACAATCTGGATTCTGCAAACAGCATCTGTTCGCGAAGTTTAACGTCAGCTATGTATGCGTCAAAGGTAATGCTTGGAAGTAATTTACTTTTTGTTTCACATTGTATAGGCAAAGGTATGTTCATTTACCCCTTTGGGAGTAATTTTCATTTGTTTCACATAGTATAGTCAAAGGTACGTTCATTTACCCCTTTGGGAGTGATTTTCATTTGTTTCACATAGTATAAGCAAAGTCATGTTTATTTCTCCTTTGTAAGTAATTTCCATTTTATTTTCGCATTTAAATATAGTCAGTCAAAGGTAATTTTAATAGTGGCACATAGTATAGTCAAAGGTACGTTCATTTACACCTTTGGGAGTAATTTCCATTTGTTTCACATAGTATAAGCAAAGTCATGTTTATTTTCTACTTTGTAAGTAATTTCCATTTTATTTTCGCATATAAATATAGTCAGTCAAAGGTAATGCTCATTTACCATATTCGAAGTAATTTCCATTTTGTGGCACATAGTATAGTCAAAGGTGTGTTCATTTCCCCTTTGGGAGTAATTTCCATTTTATTTCACATAGCATAGTCAAAAGTATATGTTCGTTTTCATCTTTGGAAGTAATTTCCATTTTATTTTCGGATAGTATAGTCAAAGGTAATGTTCATGTACCCCTTTCGAAATAAATGCAATTGTGTTTCACATAGTATAGTCATTTTATCCTTTGGAAGTAATTTCCATTTTATTTTCGGATTGTATAGTCAAAGGTAATGTTCACTTTACCCTTTGGAAGTAATTTCCATTTTGTTTTCGGATTGTATAGTCCAATGTAATGTTTGTTTACCGCTTTGGACGTAATTTACATTTTCATTCACATGGTGGAGTCAAAGGTATTTGCATTTCTCCATTGCGAGTAATTTCCATTTTGTTTCACATAATATAGTCAAAGTTCATTTACCGTTTTGGAAGTAATTTCCATTTTTGTTTTACATAGTATAATCAAAGGTATGTGCATTTTGCCCGTTGGAAGTAATTTGCATTTTGTTTCACATACTATAAGCAAAGGTATGTTCATTTACCCCTTTGAAAGTAATTTCCATTTTAGTTTAAACATATTTATTTTACATCGATCGCGAAACAAGTTCTTGCAACTTAGATTATCAATCTCGGTGGCTTCCTCGGTAGAACCAGTACTAAGCAATGTGGATTGATTATTTTGCTCAAGGATAAATAACGTGTTAATGTTAATTTTCCCCTTTGCAACTAATTTCCATTTTGTTTCACATAGTGTAGTCAAAGGTATGTTTATTTTCCGCTTTGGAAGTAATTTGCATTTTGTTTTCGCATAGTATAATCCGATGTAATGGTCATTTACCCCTTTGGAAGTAATTTCCATTTTGTTGCACATGGTATAGTCAAAGGTAAAGTTCATTTACACCTTTGGAAATATTGTCCATTTTGTTTCACATAGTATAGTCAAGGGTAATGTTTATTTACCCCTTTGGAAGTAATTTTTTTTTCCCGCATACTATAGTCAAAGGTATATTCATTTACTCCTTTGGGAGTAATTACCATTGTGTTTCACACAGTAGAGTCAAAGATAATGTTCATCTACCTCTTTGGAAGTCATTTTCATTTTGTTTCACATAGTATGGTCAAAGCTATCGTCATTTTTTGTTTTGGAAGTAATGTCTATTTTTTTTCACATAGTATAGTCAAAGGTATGTTCATTTATCCCTTTGGAAGTAATTTCCATTTTGTTTCACAAAGTGTAGTCAAAGGTGTGTTCATTTCCCCTTTTGGAGTAATTTCCGTTTTGTTTTCGCATATTACAGACAAGGTATGTTCATTTATCCCTTTGGAAGTAATTTCCATTTTGTTTCACAAAGTATAGTCAAAGGTATTTTCATTTACCTTTACCACTATGTGATTTATTTCACATAGTGTAGTCAAAAAATGTTTATTTTCCCCTTTGGAAGTATTTTCCATTTAGTTACACATAGTATAGTCAAATGTCATGTTTCTGTACCCCTTTGGAAGTATTTTCCATTTTGTTACACATAGTATAGTCAAATGTCATGTTTCTGTACCCCTTTGAAAGTAATTTCCATTTTGTTGCAATAGTATAGTCAAAGGTAATGTTCATTTACCCGTTTGGAAATATTGTCCATCTTGTTTCACATACTGTATTCAAAGATATGTTCATATACCCCTTTCGAAGTTATTTCCATTTTGTTTCACATAGTTTAGTCAAAGGTAATGTTCATTTACCCCTTTGGAATAAATGTCCATTTTGTTTCATTTAGTATTGGAAAAGGTATGTTCATTTTCCCCTTTGGAAGTAATTTCCATTTTGTTTCACATAGTATAGTCAAAGATATGTTCATTTACTCCTTTGGGAGTAATTACCAGTTTGTTTTTCAAAGTATAGTCAAAGATATGTTCATTTTCCCCTTTGGAAGTAATTTCCATTTTGTTTCACAAGGTATAGTCAAAGATATGTTCATTTTCCCCATTTGGAAGTAATTTTCAGTTTGTTTCACATAGTATAGTGTTTCACATAGTATAGTCAAAGGTATGTTCATTTTCCCTTTTGGGAGTTATTTCCATTTTTTTTCACATAGTGTTGTCAAAGTTATGTTCATTTTCTCCTTTTGAAGTAATTTCCATCTTAGTTACGCATAGTATAGTCAAAGATATGTTCATTTTCCCCTTTGTAAGTAATTTCCATTTGGTTTCACAAAGTCTAGTCGAAGGTATGTTCATTTTCCGCTTTAGAAGTAATGTCCACTTGTTTTCACATAGAATAATCAAATGTAATGTTCATTTACCACTTCGGAAGTAGTTTCCATTTTGTTTCACATTGTATAGTTAAAATTATGTTCTATTTCCCCTTTGGAAGTAATTTCTATTTTGTGTTTCACATATTATAGTCAATGGAATGTTCATTTATCCATTTGGAAGTAATTTCCATTTTGTTTCACATAGTATAGTCAAAGACATGCTCATTTGCCCCTTTGGAAGTAATTACCTTTTATTTTCATAAAGTATAAAGGTAATTTTCATTTTCTCATGTGGAAATAATTTCCATTTTGTTTCACATAGTATAGTCAAAGACATGCTCATTTGCCCCTTTGGAAGTAATTTCCTTTTATTTTCATAAAGTATAAAGGTAATTTTCATTTACTCATGTGGAAGTAATTTCCATTTTGTTTCACATAGTATAGTCAAAGGTAATGTTCATTTACCCGTTTGGAAGTGATTTCCATTTTGTCTCGCATAGTGTTGTCAAAGTTATGTTCATTTTCTCCTTTTGAAGTAATTTCCATCTTATTTACGCATAGTATAGTCAAAGGTATGTTCATTTTCCCCTTTAGAAGTTATTTCCATTTTATTTTCGCCTAGTATAGTCAAAGGTAATCTTCATTTATCCTTTTCGTACTAATTTCCATTTTGTGTCACATAGTATGGTTAAAGTTATCTTCATTTTACGTTTTGGAAGTAATGTCCATTTTGTTTCACATAGTTGGTCAAAGTTATCTTCATTTTACATTTTGGAGTGTAATGTCCATTTTGTTTCACATAGTATAGGCAAAGGTATGTTTATTTACCCCATTTGAAAAAGTAATTTCCATTTTGTTTTCGCATAGTATAGTCAAAAGTGTGTTTTCTTTTTCCCTTTTGCAAGTAATTCCCATTTCGTTTCATGTAGTATAGTCAAAGGTGTGTTCATTTTACCCTTTGCAAGTAATTTCCATTTTGTTTCACATAGTATAGTCAAAATGTGTTAATTTACCCCTTTGGAAGTAATTTCCATTTTGTTTCACAAAGTATAGTCAAAGTTAATGTTCATTTACCCTTTCTAAGTTATTTCCATTTCGTTTCACATGGTATAGTCAAAAGGTATGTTCATTTTCTCCTTTGGAAGTAATTTCCATTTTATTTTCGCTTAGTATAGTCAAAGGTATTTTCATTTTCTCCTTTGGAAGTAATTTCCATTTTAGTTTCTCATAGTATATTCAAATCTAATGTTCATTTACCCCTTTTTAAGTAATTTCGAGTTTGTTTCACATAGTATAGTTAAAGGTATGTTCATTTTCCCTTTTGAGAGTTATTTCCATTTTTTTCACATAGTGTTGTCAAAGTTATGTTCATTTTCTCCTTTTGACGTAATTTCCATTTGGTTTCACATAGTATAGTCAAGTGTATGTTCATTTTCCGTGTATGTTCATTTTCCCCTTTGGAAACTACTTGAAAGATTTTCATGAAACTTCACAGGAATACTAATCTAGCTATCAAAACCTATCAGTAGAGCTTCAAGGTCATTGACGTCTTGTTTATCTACGATTGACAAAGGTTTTGTATAAATACCGTCTAGCTTTGAGTGTTGATATATACGAGTAAGCAACCGAAGTGCAGTGGCGTAGTGGTAAGAGTGGTAAGAGTGTCTGACCTGCAATCGGAAGGTCGTGGGTTCGAGTCCCCTGGCCGATTCATACCAAATACCAAAAAATGGTAGTAGATACTTCTAAACCTTGCTTGACAAGCAAATAATGGGTAATACTACGTCTGGTTGGCTCGGTGTCAGAAAAAAAGTGAATGGGTGGAGTATTATGTACTAGGGTGTGGTATTCCAGTGTGTCTGCTTCAGGTAGACTGAAGATAGATACATAGCACATCACACAATTACTCACACACGTGTCTGCTTCAGGTAGACTGAAGATAGATACATAACACTACACACAATTACTCACACACGTGTCTGCTTCAGGTAGACTGAAGATAGATACATAGCACATCACACAATTACTCACACACGTGTTTGCTTCAGGTAGACTGAAGATAGATACATAGCACTACACACAATTACTCACACACGTGTCTGCTTCAGGTAGACTGAAGATAGATACATAGCACATCACACAATTACTCACACACGTGTCTGCTTCAGGTAGACTGAAGATAGATACATAACACTACACACAATTACTCACACACGTGTCTGCTTCAGGTAGACTGAAGATAGATACATAGCACATCACACAATTACTCACACACGTGTCTGCTTCAGGTAGACTGAAGATAGATACATAGCACTACACACAATTACTCACACACGTGTCTGCTTCAGGTAGACTGAAGATAGATACATAGCACATCACACAATTACTCACACACGTGTCTGCTTCAGGTAGACTGAAGATAGATACATAGCACTACACACAATTACTCACACACTTGTTGATATATTTGCAGATAGTGACATAGATACGTGTGAAGCGGAAGGGAAAACATTAACAAATGAAGCTGGATTTATTACAAACCCTAATTATCCGTCAGAGACGCAGTACAGGTATGAAGGTCTTCGTTCTGTTGACAAGTTGCATTTGTTGCTTTATGATTTTAGTGTTAACCCTACTTTTTAAACCAATCAGATTGCTCAGAATTGCAAATACTGGCTGTGTTTATTCATGAAGAATTTACTACCTGCGTTCTTCACAGGTTAGAGCGTGAGACTGGAAACTATCGATACACCTATGGTAAACACTTAGCCGGATAGAGTCTATGAAGAGAAATCGCTACACTCCCTCCCTTTCGGTTTCTTAATGGTGAAGATTTCTATTCATAGCCTCTATCCTATACATAGGATTCAAACGCAAACGGTAAATCGTTTATAATTTATTATAACAGACTAAAATAACGAACATATAAAATGTTTCACGAAGGTAAATTAACAGCATGATAAACTGAGTCGCTCTCTTTTAATAAAAACGTTTATTACTAGTACCTATCATAAAGAAACTAACCAGCCATATAACTGCAAAATAACAATACAAACTCGTTTATCAAAACTCTATCCTGGTGTTTAGGTCATATAGTAATATAGTTGTGCCGTAAAAATATAGGATTTTTTCATGGGTTCTTAAAAAAACGTGATTAACTATGCGTAAAATGAAATATGAGTTTGTATTTATAACTCTTAATTCAACGCTCCCTTTCTGAGGTTTGGTCTGAATAATAAATGCTTCCCTAACAAACCTAGATAATCTAAAAAGCTCTTAGCGCTTGAAGATTGCATCAGCTGAATACATTTAAAAACACTTGGATGTCTGTAATAATATTGTTTAACATATAGTTTACGTAATTGTTCGTACAAAGGACAAATTAAAATAAAATGATATTCATCTTCTAAGTCTGTACTATTACACAATGTACAATATCTCTGATTTCTATCAGTGCTATTTTGTGAATATCTGCCAGTTTCAATTCTAAGTCTGTGGGAGGATAATCTTATCCTCGACATGGCAGTTCTTAATTTCAACGGCAATATATCTAAATACACTTCATATGAGAATGAGGTTTTAAAATGTCTATACAAACATAAAACTCGATTATTTTCAACATCAGTGTTCCATTTTTGAACAAAACAATTTTTAAATTTTGTTTAATCAACAAAATTAATGAAAAGATTTCATATCAATACAAGTTGGGTCATTCCAAACATAATTATAGCCACAGTCAGTTATAATGGTTTTAACATTGCTGGCCCAATTCTTCATTCCTCTTTCACAATCTCTCACAGCATCTTTATAAAAAGTTGATATTAAAATGTTTTTTTGAATCGACCACCTTGCTTATAAATATATACGGAGCAAAACAAAGTACACCTTTTTATTTCCTTTATTATATAGACAGCAAAACAGGAAATAATAATTGATGTATATAATTAGATCGACCACCACCAATTATCCAAACAAAATTTTTTTTGTTGAAAAGTTCAACAAGGAAGTTATCCACCTTTTTCTTAAACCATGCATTTTTGGTAAAAACACATAAACTCTTTAAACATTACCTTAATTTGTCCAAGACAATATTCTCTATACGTTGCTTTCGAAAAGATCACAGAAACATACATAAGCTGACCACTAGTCCTTAAGGTTTCCATAGCATCCATAAAATAGTATTGCTTGGCAAAATGTGAAACTGTTTAAAGAAATATGTTGTACTCAGTGAAGTGTGCTTAAAAACATCAAACATTGTTTAATTAAAGCGCTGTTCAAGCTGTCATATGCCCTCAAAAACTGGCATATGGAATACCAGCAAAAAAAAAGGTACTTGTTGGCGGAATAGCTACTTTTAATGCATTAAATATTTTACTTTTCAGGACGTGTAAATGGACAATCAAAGTGCCTCCTGGTCATTATGTGCATATATTCCTGCACGAGATATCCCATAGCTCATCATGTAACGGCCTTATATTCATGTCGGAGTCCACGTGCGGAAAGGCGTTTCCCACATTCGCCATTTGCGATGAAACGAAGATAAATACGACCATTTCAGCATGCGGGGACACGGACATTCTGCTGACGCCGAGCAAATACCTCATGCGATTCTGGCTCTCTTACTATGGTAAGATCAAATTAAAGGGGTTAATGCACGATTTTCAAACAAGGTTTATTTTAAAGGAATCTGAAAAACGTGAAAAAAACTGAAAGAATTATGAAAATGCTATGACAAATAAAGGAGATATGTATGGCCTATTGAAAATTTGCACACAAAAAAAACATAAATGGAGGCGGCCATATTGCAACGATGACGTCATCGCACTTTTTTTTAACCATATATGGCATATTGACAAAATGTCTTTTAAAGGAAGGAAATTCACTGCAAATTGATTAAAATAAATCTACAGATGTAAAGTGTATACATGTTATGCTGATTTTACATTTCCAGTGATTTTCTTTGCTTTAAAATATATTTTTTCAATAAACTTTTACAGCTTCTCATCATTACCTTAATCACATGACAGATTACACATATGCTCACTTAAAGTTCGATTTTCAATGCATATCATCATAATTTAATCATAGACCATATCAGTCACAGATTTTAATCAATGATCCAAGGAAATGAAGAAAGAAAAAAAGTAAGTATATATAAAATATATAATATGACAATTTATGTGAGGGTGTACTTGAATATGTTTTAAGAAATACTATTTGGAATAGAACATCTGACAGTAAACGCCTCTGATAAATATTTACTTAAATTAAAAAGTTCTTTCTACTTTGAAGATTGTTGCTATGTAACACATTTAAACATATTTGGCCTTTGTATGTAATATGTTCTGATCTATTTCATTCTAATATAATTATAAGCTGTACAAAGCAAATTAAAACAAATTGAAATTCGTTGTCTATGTCAGTTGAATTACATTTTTGACAAACTCGTTCATTTCTTTCATTCCTTGCATAACGACCTGACTCAATTCTTAAGCTATGTGAAGATACACGTAATTTAGTAACAAAAACACTTCGTAATATTCTTCAATCTTGTACATAAAATATTCAGATAATGTTCAATAACATAGTCATATCACAGTAGAAAGTACCAATATAATTATAATTATCTAGCATGACAAATTGATATGTATTATTTTTCGTTTGGATGATTCAAATCACGATTTTAAATTCTCAGCTAATTCATAATTTTGATAAAGCATCATCAAATTAAACTGACCAATCAGTGAACAGAATTTTTGACACAGCACTACATTCTGGTAGGTGACTGACTCGGTCTTTATCCTAGATGTTCAACAAAGTTTACTGTTAGAATTACGGTATGTACAGAGTGATTATTTTGAAACCCTGCATATGTCATGCACATGTACGCAAATTGATTCAATATATGTACCTTTTAAATTGAATCTTAAAAATTATCATAGATTTTACTCTGCCAAAGATTTTTATTTTACTATAGAACCTAAGGATAAAAACCGAATAATACAAATGTTATCACATAGTGAACATAAGGTAAAATCTCAACATTTTGACAAATAGAAAATTATGAATTATTCATTCCGGCGATTCTTTATTGAGTTTTAGGTGTTTAAAACCACAAATAGACAGAAGTGTTAGAATTCCGCATATTATTGATTTAAGTACTGAACATGCAGCAAGGCAGTTTTAAAATAGAAAAAATCGCTCGCTGAAAAACAACAACACCAGAACAGATGGGGTCATAAGACATGTAAGAAAGTATTTGTTTGTTTACTAAACAGGCCAATGATCCAGCTGTTTCCATTCAGAGTTGCCGCCAAACGTGTATTCGTGGATATTGTCATAAATAATCCATTAAAATAAGGGATTAATTTCCAAAACGAATTGTCAATCTCCTGAAAAATATATCGGTACATCGCCGCAAATATTATAAATATAAGTTGCAACGAGGCTGTTGTGTTCGTATCTAGGAAACTGATTAGGTGTACATGAACCATTTCGTTGTTGCTTTAATTTCTCACTATAGCGAGAACGACTTTTATGAGCAGCAGACGATAACATGTTGTCTGGGTATAACTTATTCTAGAGATACAGCATTTAAGCTAGTTAGAAGACATAAGTATCCATTCATGATTTCTCGTCTGCCATTATCATAAATATTTACAACTTCTCTAACAAATGCTACATCATTTACACCGTTTACGATGTATTTGTCTGTATCGCAAATGCGTGTGGCCAAAAGCAACCGAGGTAATCCAATCAACAACCCAAACCGGAAATAGTGCGGTGCCAAAACATCCTGGCACTAATCCATTCATGGGAGTTATACGGTACTAACTGATATGTTAATTGTTTTCACTGGAAAAGGTGTTAAAACAATATGTTATTAAATACTTTAAAAAATACTCATATATTTTACTGATGCAGATGCAAATATAGACTGACTTTTAGTTTCTGCATTTTTAGCTAGACTATTCGAAGAATAGTGAGAGCTATCCTACTCACCACGGCGTTGGGGTCGGCGTCGGCGTCCCCAGCTTCACCTTAAAGTTTGTATGCAATAGATTCATAACTTCAATACTACTGAAGCTATTGTATTGAAACTTCATGCTAATGTTTCCCATCAAATTCTGCACCTTATTTAACAATCCCCATAACTCTTTCTTTCATTTTGACAAAGTTATGGCCCTTTGATTGTCTTGTCTTTACCTTAAAGTCTTTGTGCAATATATTTATAACTTCAAAACTACTCAAGTTATTGCATTAAAAGTTTAAACTAATGTTTCACATCAAATTCTGTACCTTATCCAACAATCCCCATAACTCTTCCATTCATTTTGACAAAATTATGGCCCCTAAATTGGTAAAAAATGTCATTTTTACATAGAGTATATAGGAAAAACACTTCAAAATCTTCTTCTCCGAAACAAAAAGGGCTGCAGCTTAGATATTTTGTATGTAGCATCGTCTAGTAGTCCTCTACAAAGTTTACTCAAATGGTGACCCTTGGGTCAGAATTGGACCCGCCCCGGGGGTCACAAGAGGTGAAACATGAGGGTGTGGGTGGGCCCCCTGCGTCATAACCATTGAGATCCCCACCCTATAACCATATATACACTTACTGGACATGAACAGACAGATACAACCATCCAACCAGCATTGACACCGGGTTGCTTCCCTACCCCTGGGGACATAGCCCCTCGGTCATAAGTTGGAAACCATTGAGATCCCCACCCTGTAACCATATATACACTTACTAGGCATGAACTGACGGATATAACCACCCAGCAAGCATAAACCTCGTTCTCCTTCCCCACTCCTGGAGACATAACCATTGAGATCCCCACCCTATAACCATATATAAACTTACTGGACATGAACCGACAGATACAACCATCCAAACAGCATAGACCCCGGGCTCCTTCCCCACCCCTGGGGACATAGTCCCTCGGTCAAAACCTGGAAACCATTGAGATCCCACCCTATATCCATATATACACATACTGGACATGAACAGACGGATACAACCACAACCAGAATAGACCCCGATCTCCTTCCCCAACCCTGATGACAAAGCCTCTGGGTCATAATTTGGAAACCATTAAGATCCCTACCCTATAACCATATATACACTTACTGGTCATGAACAGACGGATACAACCATCCAACCAGCTCCTTCCCCACCCCTGGTGACATAGCCCCCGGGTCATAACTTGTAACCCGTTGAAATCCCCACCATATAACCATATTTACACCTACTGTGCATAAACAGACAGATACAATCATCCAACCAGCGTAGACCCTAGGCTTCTTCCCCACCTTTGTGGACCTAGTACCTTGGTCAAACTTTACAAATAATTTGATATTTAAATAACTTCAACATGTTTTATCCAATCATCATCAAACTAACATACTTTATTATAAATGGGACGATGACCCTATCTATTGAGTTCAAGATCATTATTGGAAAAAGGTCAAGGTCACAAAGGGTCAAAGGCCAAATGCATTTGCATATACTTTTAACATATTTTCTTCAAATTTTCAGCTTATAAAATTTGCATTATGTATCCTTTGAAAGGGTTATTTGAAATTACCTCCGTGTCATCACAGAAAAATTGTGGCCCTTGATTTAAAATGTGAATGTTTTCCTTCTTAAAACATCCAGCTCGCTCCTTTGTTTTCACTTTATTTTTGATGGTATGCCTGGTGTATCATTTCTTGTTCTCTGAAAATTCGAATAGTCGAGCTGCGCTGTCCTCTGACAGCTCTTGTTTTGTCTGTTCCAGCTTCAAAACATACTTTTTTTAAAAAAAAAAAATGTTTTGCATAAAGAAAGGATTTCAAACGCCTCAGTTGAATGTTTGTGATATCGATTCTGCGTAATAAACTAATCATTCTTTGCACAGATGTCAAGGTTATTTTCGTGCCGACAAATTGTAATATTGGGTAAGTTAATGGGTTCTCTCATCGGTTGCCGAAAGTCACCGTCGTTAGCCGTTGGTTTGCCGATAGGTAGAACCAACCTTCTTCTTTAAGCAACCCAAAGTTAACCGACGTAATTCCCAGTAGGAGAACCCTGAACGCACCCAATATTGATGAACAGTGAAACTATAGACGGTTTTCTGTGGTACCCATATGACATCCCAGGACTCTCATCAGGGGCGTAGCGTGGCATACTCCTTTAATCCCGGAAGAAACTTGGCAAAATAAAGCGAAACAAAAAAAGAAAAAAAAAAATAGAAGAAGAAAATAAAAAGGTTACAAAGGCGATATAAAAATCAAAGTGGTGAAGGAGGTAAGGGAGGAAAGTTATCATTTTTTTGCCAGCATAACACGTTTATATTTCTGACAAATAATGCTTGTACGAGCACCATTTTGATCCGAAGATGAAAAATATATATCGGGGGAGGACCCGCTTGTTGAAGATGGGCACCTACTCCCAAACCCTTAGCACGTCGTCTTTGGAGTAAGTTGAAAACAGGCCACGCTACGCCCCTGCTCATAGTCCTATACTTAGGTATGTGATGCTCCTTATATGGCACAACGGTAAGACGATCCTGTGTGATTGTATCTCGGATGTCGTCCGTCCGTCTGTCCGTCGTCCGTTAGTATGTTTGCCAAATACGTATCTCCTCTGACACCATTGTGACAACAGTTTTGCGCTGCGATTGGATCGAATATATACTATTAATTGGATAATTGCCTACAGTAATT
This sequence comes from Cyrtodaria siliqua, assembly GCA_037043455.1. Classification (NCBI taxonomy): domain Eukaryota; kingdom Metazoa; phylum Mollusca; class Bivalvia; order Adapedonta; family Hiatellidae; genus Cyrtodaria; species Cyrtodaria siliqua. The sequence continues at coordinate 66,537 of JAWPHD010011626.1, forward strand.
ATAAACGCAAGTTTCGTAGGAAGCATGGATTTCGCATAATTCCGATTTTACTTCTTTCAATACATGAATTTGATCGGTCACCAGATTTATAGGGAATGTGGATAATTTCTAACATGTACATAACACTACAATCGATCTTGGAGACATCTTTAATTAAAAATAAACACAAAATAAAATAAACACAAAATAAAAACTTTTAATGGCGTTAAGTATACACTACTCAACTTTTATAAAATCGGTCACCCAAGTTTTCAGATAATAACACGAATACTAAAAACTGGAAATCACCGAAACACATACCAATATTTTATTAAGTTTATCAACAAGGCTTTAGTCCAATCAAGGCAGATTAAGTTTTATCAATCGCTAGCGATATTTGTTAAACGACGCCAGTTAAAATTTCAAATGAAAATATGAATTATTAAAAAATATATAATTCTTTGAAAAGTGACCGATTATAAGTTGAGTAGTGTATAATGACGACACATGTACCTGTGTATAACCTGTGTCGGGTGATACTATGATGTCCACAACTCCGGAAGTAGTATGGTAACCATACCAGTAACCACATACACAGCGATTATTGAACTGCTGGAATCGATTATATGGAATTCCTTCATGAGTTGGTAGGCGTGTGGTACTTTTCACAAACGAGCGGATGAGAGTGAGTGAAACAAAACGCATACCATCGAATGAAGGATTACCCTATCAGCAGTCAAATAATCTATTTATTACATTTTAAATCAGTTTATATATAAATTTAACCGAAATGTTTCACTTTATTGAACGGAGTTAGTTAATATTAATAGCGATTATGAATTTTCTTTCACTGAGAAATCCTTATCTTTCACTCATAGAAATGTAATAAATAAGTTTTCTTACTCTTTTTTCGAAGAAAATAAATTTATATTCACCACAAACCACCAGATATCCTCTACTTATTTTATTCTGTGTCTTTCTCTACTTAGTTGTACCGGTGTCTGATTTGCGGTTCGCCTCCCTCTACAACGTGGACATTACGTGCGAGGTCCACAAAAAGGAGTTTGAGTATAGCCCTGCGTACTACGTCAGTCTATCGAATAATACAGGTATTTGTTGTTGTTTTGTTGTTGTTGTTTAATGACGTCTCCACATGTTCACGAGTATTGCCTCCGCAGATCATGTCACAGGAAGTTTGTCATGTGATGTAAATAGATTCATTGGGAAATTCAAGTTCCCACGATGTTACCAGGATATATATTTTTCAAATACATGTTTTTGATGAAAACAAAATGTTAAAACCTATGTTTGTGTCATAAATAATCAGTTAAGTATTAAAAATGAGTATGCAATAAAAAGAGTATTCGATTTGTATTGGGATATATGCACTCGTTCTTCGGCGTATAAGTATTGCGCTCCTAATGCCGGCAATATTAATACATTAGGAGCGCAATATTTATACGCGGACGTACGAGTGCATATATCACAATACAAATCTACTAACCTATAAATACTACATTGTTGTTTGAGCAATGGATACTGAGGAGGGGATTTTCATGAAATAATAAGTGAAAGTTTACACACGAGGTATTCCGTGAAAGACACTAACTCGCCAAATAACGGAGAAATAACACTACAAAACCGGACAATAAAAACTCTTTATCATGCAGATATGCATTTTCTGCCTAATAAAGGGGTGACCTATTAAATATTGCTTTAATTAGGCACTGGCCAATAAAGCAAATCAATGCGGAATCCCTCGGCGTTTATTGTACGTAATGTTATCTGACGTCATGCACGTAACTTTGCCTGACGTCTTAAAACAAACAAAAAACAACAACATGGCGACGTCCTCGATAAGCGTAACATTCTGAGGTAATAATAGTAATTCATATAGAAAATATGGATAATCTACATGATAAATAGAATATTCTCCATGTGTTCAGGTCATATACTAATGCATATGTGCTAATTAAAAGTATAGATGTATTAACGGATACTTGAATACCCGTGATTGAATTTACATAAAAATGAATTATGTTTATGAGTTGATAACTCTTAATTCGATACTCCAGTTTTGAGGTTTGGCCTGGCTGGTTAAAGACCTTAATATTGTGTCTGTAGAGTTTGGATTCTCAAAATATGTAACTTATATATATACTTCATTGTCAGTAGGTTTAGAAACGGTGTACATCTATTGTAAAATTTTCCTGTTGATAGCGTGATTGTGAATGAGAAGAGCGCACGTTATGACCACGCACGTGGACATTTTTCGAAAGTGATCGTAAAGCACGAGTATACTTAATTTATTTGAAAAAAAAATGCTTGTCGTGTATTATTTATTTATAAACTCATCGTTTAAAATGGTAATACAAGTTACAAAATAACATTTTTCGATTGTTTTTGTTTGTTCAATCATTAAGTTGCATAGAGGCAAATGAGATTACCATACTAACTGTATGCTATGCTCATGTGCATTTGCAGAGACAGAGGTCTTTATAAATGAGTCACGAATAGCGAATGTTACAGAAATATCGGACAAAAGTCAACAAGACGACAGCGGTGGATATGGTATGTTTATTATTTGTCATACTAATATGTTTGGTTTTATTCGGACTAATTAAATTACAAAAGAATTGGAAAAACATTTAGAATCGACATGTTAATCTCAACATAAAATGAAGTTAAACTATATTTATTTGGGTTTGCTGCCGTAGTAGTTTTTTTGAAACGAAATGAAATGAAACTAGTTTAAACGTCCCGTTAACACACCATATTATGGTTATGTTGGGGCAGCAACCTCAGAGGAAAATGAGATGTTTCTTATCAGACATGCCTCCCAGGGGAGCAAACCCACGAAGCTACCAAGGTTAATTTTTGAAACGAAGATACGGAACATATGCAACTTGGTGAGGAAATTCGAGTTTGAAATGGTATCTTAATGTAGCTATTTCACATTTTCCCTTTCAAGTTATTTGTCTTGACAGAAACACACAACAATTTATTTGTCTTGACAGAAACACACAAGTTATTTGTCTAGACAATAACATACAATCCCTATATAAGACATTGATCTAAAGCAGAATATAACAGTTCATTAAAAAATATACTCAATGCTGATTGGTTATTGAGGTAGTTTTAAACTTCCTATCAAGACCGCTGACGTCACTTCCTTCAACCGATAGGACGTCATTTTAAACGGTTTTAAACGTCAGAAAACATCCAAAACATCAAATACGTTATTTTAAAGCAACGTTACGTTTAACAAATTTAAATTGTTATAAACAGGATAAAGCCAGATATATATTTTTGCTTCGTTTGGTGTTGAGAGATGGGCATACAATATAAGCTGTGAGAGTTTGTTTGTATTATGTTCAATCCCTGGAAAATGTGCATATCAAATACATAAAAATCCCTGCCAGATAAGAAATAAAACATTTCCAGCGAGTGTGTATTGTGCCAGATCAAAAATTGGTCTTTGGGTCGTGAAACACATCGAAACCGCGGGCCTTCGGCCTTTGGTATCGATGAGCTTCAAGTCCCGCCAACCAGTTATTGATGGATAATATAAACCCGCTGGAAATATTTCATTTCTTAAATAAAATAATAACTTTTCAGTCACTGGTTACAATGGTCTTTTCTTTTCAGGCCTTTACGTGGGTCTTTCGGTGGGCGTGATAATATTTATTCTTATTATCGTTGTCGTCATCATCTACCTCAGGTTTGTTGTAATAATTTCTATTTTGTATTTCAAAATGACGTGAACAGGTTTGAAATCACATTAATACGTGACTCATTATGACATAAATAACAAATACATTGCGTTTTCTGTATATTGAAGGTTTCATTATACTCCCGTCAGATATGTGAGCGGCATAGACAGTTGCTCTTGTCCGTCCGTACGTCACATGTTGTCCGACCGTACGTCACACTTTGTACGTACATCACAATTCTTGTCCGGAGTACTCCTCCTGAGCTTCTCAGCAGACTTTGGCGATACTATGAAGGAGGTCTAGTTGCGCATATCTACGTACTGTTCCGGTCCATTGACAATGGCCCTTTAATAAGTTTGTGTTTACAGCGGAGGCATCACATTTTTAGTTATTTCACAGAAGATTGGATACTACGAAAATCTAAATTTTACGTAGCACAGTGCAACAATTTAACAAATTATTTCTCAATTTTAAACACACATACCCTGAAGAGCTTTATATATACAAGTTTCATTCATGCCAAATCCCATCACAAATTTAATTTTCTTTCCAATGGTAGTATTTTTCTTTCTCTTACATTTAGAGCAAAAAAGGAGTTTGACGGAAACTTTGACTATGTCAAAACCTTGATTTTTAAGAGAAAAGCGAAAAATTATGACATTTTTAACTTTAAACATCTTATTATACAATTTCATATTTTCAAAATAAACGTAAATTATTATAATCCCATTCTGCTATTCACTATGAATCTTTTGAATGTATTCTCATCAAAATCATTGAATCATTGAGAGAGGAGGTAGAAGGAAAAGTTAAGGTCCCACGTGATATTTTGATTACTTCATTTCGTTAAGATAGGAAGTTTCGTATCTGTTTATTAATATGTCTGTGGTTATTTCATTACTTTAAATCCGGGTATCATTATCCCTAACATTTCTGTGGAGATTAACATGAGGTGTAAACATTTATTTTTGGTGGCTTTAAAAATCATATCAAAGAGAGCTGTCATTGCACAAACTATATTTATGTTTTTATTAGCTCTACTGGCCGAAGGGGAAGGCGTAGTCTGTCCGTCTTCCTTCCGTCCGTTCGTTAATTTATTCTGCCTTATGAGCACAATAGAGCTTTCAGCTGTATATGCTAGTTCACAGATCATAGAATGGCATTATAATAGTGAGAAATTCTATAAAAAGCTGTTTAAAAGTTAAAAATACCATCAGTTTAGATATAGCAAAAGTTTCGTTCTGACTCCTGTTTTGCCTAAAATGGAAATACCATCATTGGACAGAGAAATACATGAGTAATGGGTTTTTGCATGAATTAAACATTCCAAATACGTTTCAAACGAACCTTGCAATGATCATATCTTCTTTGTTTATCAACCGATTTTGATCATTCTTTCACCCAGTACTCTCAATAATAACGATTGTTTGGCTGTGTCGCTATATTCCCTTTAATCCTAGACAGACTTCAAGAAAGGGGTGTAATATGCAATACCTCTTAATATCGTGTGGAATACGACGTTTTATTGAACGTTGGGGAAATGGGGATGGGGACTTATATACTGGTGTATATTATAATATGTTCTTGGTTCTATTAACATTGAGAGTTGTCCCTCTAATACATTTAATTATGTTGTGTTGCAGGTGCCGCCCCGATTTTTCCAAGTCTGGTTCGAAAACCAGTCTATCTAATTGTAGCGATATACAGAAGCGCCCTCTGCCGGAGAGACAAGCATCTACAGGTTGGTAGTACGTGCCCGATTTCAGGCGCCTTGAACCCTCACAGTCGTACCTTCAAACATGCAATCAGAACATGTTTGATGGATCTGAGGGTTTAAGCTGAGTGCATTGTTTCCGATTTCCAACAGAAATCGATTTTCGTTTAGTTTAATATTTAAACAGTTTATGTTCAAGAACTTCATTGGTGAACTATTGTGTTGTATATTTAATAATAATAATAAAAATAATAATAATAATATCTTTATTTCAAGAGGATTACATATTTGGCTACTAGCCAGCCTAACATATGGTCCTCAAACAAACACAATATATTTACAGTATATACAAACGTGATTAAAACAATGGTACAAAAAAGAATAGAATATGTCTAAAACTTCATGATTTTTGTAAAGTTTTAGTATTTGAGATAAATTGATTAAAGTCTATTTAATCGTTTAACATGATTAATACCAGTTAGATAAAGGCATTACAACAAAATCTGCTTTAAAAATGATGGTATTTATCAAAATTAATCTGTATATTGAGATTAAGAATATACAGTACTAAGAAGAATGTTAATGAGATTAAGATAATGATGTCATAGGATATACATATAGGTGATATGCGTGAAATTATTGCACAAAAACCTCACCAAAACCTGATCGTTTTGGAAGTGTATTCAGTTGAAGTGGCCCAGTTATTTTACTGGGTAAACCACACCGTCTGGCAGAATGATGGGAGAGCTAGTGGAATACTGCTTCTATTTTTATGGCAATCACACTCTATAGACTGAGTATCACACTCTATAGACTGAGTATCACACTCTATAGACTGAGTATTTATCACATCACATACTCTATAGACTGAGTATTTATCACATCACACACTCTATAGACTGAGTATTTATCTCATCACACACTCTATAGACTGAGTATTTATCACATCACACACTCTATATACTGAGTATTTATCACATCACACACTCTACAGACTGAGTATTTATCTCATCACACACTCTATAGACTGAGTATTTATCACATCACACACTCTATAGACTGAGTATTTATCACATCACACACTCTATAGACTGAGTATTTATCTCATCACACACTCTATAGACTGAGTATTTATCACATCACACACTCTATAGACTGAGTATTTATCTCATCACACACTCTATATACTGAGTATTTATCACATTACACACTCTATAGACTGAGTATTTATCACATCACACACTCTATAGACTGAGTATTTATCACATCACACACTCTATAGACTGAGTATCACACTCTATTTACTGAGTATTTATCACATCACACACTCTATAGACTGAGTATTTATCACATCACACACTCTCGCGGAACGTAATTATACATTTTGAATGTTAGTATAATACAATCTTTTTAAAGGGACACTGTCCGTAAGTAAGCAGATATTGAGCATAACCAAATAACTGTCTGACTTTTATTCATTGAAATGTATATATGAAAACATGAGGATAGACCCTAATAAGTATGTAGGAATACATTCGTGAGTTTGATTTTTTTTTTAATTATTAAATGTAAATAAAGTGGGACCCACAATATTTACCGTTTATGCGTTCAAGTGACTTCCATAGCGCACTAGGTTTTCACCATAGTATGTATTGCGTAATATGTATATCCCGCTTTTACAAAGTGATTCGTAACACATAATCGTATTTGGATATTCTCGACATTGATTTATTTAGGATAGCGCTGTAGAAGTTATAAATTTACTAACGGAAGTTCGCTATATTTTGTATGTATAATATGCTGCCGTTAATCGAATGGTACATGGTCACATTAGACTTTTCCTTTCGGGAAAAATACTAAAACAACACAAAACACACTAAATGTTATCCCTTCAGTGTTTCATTATTGCTAAAATACGTATTTGGCTCAACTTTACGTGATCCGACTAGTAACGTTCATACCCCCATTCAACCCATTCTCCAAGAAGCGAAAACGGGGTTGGCTAGGGTATGAATTTTGGCTTTAAAAAATGCATATTGTAAAATTGAAACATTTAATAGGTAATTTTAAACAGGTTATGACATTTTTCCAGTAAACAATATTTTAAATATGTTCTATTGTCGAAATGTCCGTTATAAAATCCTGCTAATATAAGCTTTCCCATCGCTTAATGGAATTAAGGCGGGACCACGTAATGTGAGCAGATGAGCAAACTTAGGGAGTAAAATGTTGCAATCCTTTTACTTTAAAATTAATACAGTACTAAATGGCTCAAATTGTCAAAGCGGAACTTCAACATTTATTAATTTCTTGTTATAGAGTGCACTATGATTAAAAAAATATATAACGGCACAGTTTTGTCCTTTCTCTAACTAAGTGTAAACCATTTTTTCATTTACAAAAAAAATGGGATTTCTCTGGAATAGTAGGTGAAATCAAGTGTGCAGTATATAAATTATATAGCGGAAATTACTGACTAAATTACATAGCGGAAATTACCGACTTGTGTTTCTTGTTTCCTTTAGTATTTACAGGGACTGTAGATAGACGATAAACGGGTCCTGGTATTTAGTATATATATTAAGATTTAATTCTGCTTAAGAAGGTTTTATTTGATGATAATCAATGCAATACTGCAGTTTATCAGTGAAATAAAAGCGTTTAAATTTCAATACTGTGAACTATTGAGTTTTTGTTTCACTGTAGCTACTGGAACTACTTTAAAACAAGAAAAAAAAGTTCACAGGCAACAAAAATATTATTTTCTTTTCTATAATATTTAAAAAGAAAATCCATCGGCTACTACATCAACAACAACAAAAAATTGTAAAATGACTGTAATCCGACAAAAGTGACCGATTGTCGATGTCACAGTGTCTCCACGATGCTATAGAATTCGTCTCTTACGCACTGGGTATGAACTCAATCAATACAAAAAAATGCATCTCTACGAAAACCGACTATATAACTCTATAGCATCGTTGAGACACTGTGACAGATTATCGATGTCACTGTGTCTCCACGACGCTATAGAGTAATATAGTCGGTTTTCGTCTCTTACGCACTGGGTATGAACTCAGTCAATACAAAAAATGTGTCTCTACGAAAACCGACTGTATAACTCTATAGCATCGTTGAGACAACGTGACAGATTATCGATGTCACTGTGTCTCCACGACGCTATAGAGTTATATAGTCGGTTTTCGTAGAGACGTTTATTCTGTATTGACTGAGTTTATACCCAGTGCTTCGAATCAACGCCCGCGCAGTGATATTGTAGCCAATAATCCCTGCCACTACACAAATCACGTGACTATAGCTGAGGCCATGTGATTACAAAAAATGACAATGCACTAGGTAATGCAGGCTCTTGCCGTAACCAACAGGACATTGGGAATAACATCATCGCCTTCGAGAAGATGTTGAAACATTCAACCTGTTTGGCTTGGGTCATAGATTTAAATACGTATGTAGGTCTATGCTTGGGTGTAATCGCTTTATTAAATTTACGCACAGCTTCTGTAATGTTCTCAGCGGAATACATGTTTGTAACCAAGCAACCGGTGTTCATATTCGCTAAAATTTATTTTTTAAGTAAATAAATTATTTTTGTAACCAGATACCGTTTTTCACTATTTTCCTATATTATGAACAAAGCAAGTTGAAATATTCACCTAAAAATATTTAACCAAAAAATTAAACTTAGCTGGATTTCAGCTATAAATGTGTGTGGTGGCAGTGGTTACTGTAATAGAAAGGGGGAAGTAACCACTGCGGGGAGTATGTCGATACTAGTCTCATTGTTTTGTTGCTTTACGTCACGATTGATTGGATATACGGGTGAACTACAATACGAGTTTAGTTCGTCTGCTCTCTTTTTAAAGCTTATAAGTCGATATGTTGTCTTAAAAATACATTATAAATTATAACACTTATTCAAGTGGGTACTTAGGAATTTTGTTAAAGGGGTTGATGCACTATTTTCAAACAGATTTATTTGAAAGGGCTCTGAAAAACTTGAAAACAGCTGAAAGAATTATCAAGATGCCATAAAAATCAAAGGAGATATGACATATTAAAAATTTGCAAAGAATATAAATGGAGGCGGTCACCTTGGAACGATGACGTCATCGCGTCTTTTTACCATATATGGCAGATTGACAAAATATGTTTTAAAGCAAAGTAAATCACTGCAAATTGATTATTTCTCATTTGCAGTGATTTTCTTTGCTTTAAAAGACATTTTGTCAATCTGGTATATGGTAAAAAGCCGCGATGTCGTCATCGATCTAATATATTTAAGATGATGAGTTCAAAGACACGTTTTCCAATATTTTACAGATTTAGACACGGACGGACAACCGATACTCCAAATGAGTTACAGCGTTGTAGCAGACGAGTTGTCTACAGTTAATCAAAACGCTCCTACATACGCACCGACGTATGCCGAGATCGAGGAGTGCAGCGAAACAGGACTAAAACCGAAAGTCAAACTTGTCACTAAGAAATCAGTAGATAATTCAAAACGAGAGCTACCGGCAAAACCTAAGGAGGAAACTCCGAGTACCGCAATAGGAGTGTACTCCGACATCGATATTAACGCTGAAGATGTAAAGGATTCCAAAACCGAAAAGACATCTGTTGATACTAAAAACAAGAAAAATCAGGAGCGTATAGTTCCGCAGTATTATAATTATAAAAAGAAGTTATCAAATGCTAGTAATATTTATGCGGAGTGTGAGGAAGTAGGAAAAGACGATAGTGAAAAACCATACATGGATATGTCGCATAAATCATGTGATGAAGGTGTAAAGGTACCACAGGCAAAATACACGAAGGATAAGGTCAACCAGTCTAAAAAATCTCAAGTTCAAGGTCAGGAAGCAACGTCCAATCAGAAGTTAACGAAGAAACCCGGTGAACCAATTGCAGCTAAATTGGTGGGTAAATCTAAGAAAGAATCGGTCACCAGTGAATCTGACTCTGATGACGATATAAGTATGGTGGAAAATGAACTATATGAACCATTTGAATCTGCTAAAGTATAACGTGGATGTCCTGCTTACCGTCTTGTAGTATCTAATTACAGTCTCTTGTTGTTTGTCACTCGTCAAGTGGATCCATGGCCGGGATGTAAAGACTCTGTGTCTAAAACGTTCTCGACTCTAACCGCTGCGGGTTCGAATCCCACGGGGAGCTTGACAAGTCAAGTGAGAAAGTGTCGGTTCTTAAGGATGGCGTGAGGTATACAGTACTAGTTCTACCCAGGAAAAATGGAGTAGACTGCCTCTACCTTGATAAATCGACTCGTCATATATGGCCACCAAAGTGCTAACTTTTTTATATAATACACCATTCAAACAAACAAAGCGTCACTCGTCAGGATCAGGGGAGGACAACACTGGAACTGCTTACCCGGAGATTTCTTTATTGTTCCTTTTTGATTTCAACTAACACTTAAATAGTCCAAATCTAGACGTGAGAATCATGGCTCTTATGGTAGTATGTACCTACCATAGAGCCATGATTCTTGTGCCTTTAGGAATCAGCAGGACCTCGTACCGAACCCCGTACGCATTTTTTCCGGCGATTTCCGGCGATGTTTCTGAAGGCATCACGCAATGCCTGCATAAACAAACACCGTATTTCAATAGACTAAGAGATTAAATACCACACGTGCATGCATCAAACTTACCAAAGAGAAGAATACCACGTCGATCTAGGCAATTTGTCTACGGCTCCATGTTTCCGCAGACATATTTTTCTTGAATGTTTATCAAATATCGCGCGCTGTGTCGTTCCGTATTTTGAAACTTAACCCCGCTTTACTCACACATCTGACGCTTTCCTGTTAAAAATGTCGTGTGTCAGCTGCGTTTTCAAATACGGAACAACACCGCGCGTGCTATTTTAAATGGTAAACATTTATGAAAAAATATGTATGTCTGCTGAAACATGGAGTCTTACACAAACATCCTTAAATCAACGAGATATTCTTATCTTGGTGAGTTGTTTGCATACACTCGTATTTTTTAAGGTTTATTCTATTGAAATACGGTGATTGTTCATGCAGGTTTTGCTTGGATGTCTTCAAAAACTTCGCCGGAAAAGTATAATAGCTACGATTCTCGCAGCTAGTCCATACCCTAACTTTAGTTTTGCCTTTAATCAGTGCCAGAGAGTATTATACGCTTCTTCCTAGAACCAAGGGACGGAATATAAATGGCGTGTGGATGTGCAAAAGCTGAAATGTTGACCACACGCCAGTGCTTTAGAAGCGAAAACTTTATTTGTCATGGATGACAGTCAGTTCCATTGATACATCAGAGTTGCTTCTCCATAGTTCAGCATTTGAACGTTGTTACAGTTGACATCTCCGACTGACTGTACAGTTGTGGAAGGCACGAACGATAACTCTACGGACTAACTCTCCCCTGATCCTGACGAGTGGCTGAAAACTGGATGTAATCCACAGCTTAGAACATTGTATATGGTTTACGAGCACGTGTTAGTGTTAAGTATGTATGGTGTATATTATGTTGCTGTTTATCAAAATAAATGCAAATGTGGTCAAAGGTCACGAGCTGTTTTTTGTACCGTGCATCTAAATTCAGCTAGAAAGTTTATATCAACATGAACTTTTCTGTGATCTCTTCCTATACATGCTGTAGATCTAGAACCTGCTGGTAAGGATAAATTAATGTATACAATGGAAAGTCCTATAAAAAGTAGAAAAGAGAAACTATTTTGTGTTTGTTTACCGCCTTCATCTGTAGGGCACGAGTTAGGGCTTTCCGCGGTAGATTGGTATTGAGGAAGTAGTTTAGAGCGGCGGGGTCCTACGGGACTCACAGCACTATTATCGCCTTTAAATACTCGTGCCCTACATATGAAATAGAGATCACAGAAAAGTTCATGTTGATATAAAATGTCTAGCTTATCCTGCCTCATTTTACACATCATGGGTTTAATCACCACGGGGTTGTATTTTTGTCATATTATTATGCTAAATTTGAATTGTTTTTTTAACCTGGTAAAAGCAGATATTGGATCAATGAAAATTTAAGCATAAATACATGTTGTACATTTTGTTTATCTCTATGCCACGAACAAAAACATTACAATGGGACCCTATGGAAAATTAATTATGGTGTGAGACGTATAAGGTTCTGCGCTTTGGGGAGGAATGTGGGAAGAATGTGTCTGGCTTGCACTTGATGACCAATTTAAGTCTCCGTGACAACTGGACACACGGCAATCTTGTGTTTTTTAAAAAAAAAACTGGCTATAACCATGGGTTTGTATCGTGTGGAAATGAGGCTGGAAGTCAAGACGCCCATATCGTTGTGACTTCTGCAAAGTTAGTGAATGTTCACGACCCTCTGTAAATTTGACTACTGTTCACGGCATTATATTTAGTAATGTCGGTCTATGGTAGAGGCCGCGTCTTAGTTATGCCGTTGGTTGGTGAATATAAACTGGCGGGGATATCTTAATTTACACTGTTCCGTTTATTGGAATGACAGACAATAGGGTAAGAGTGAGGTTTAGTGCACACTAGAAGGACTCACAACACTATTATCTCCCTTGAATACTCGTGCCCTACAGATGAAGGAGGTAGATAAAAAAACAAGTTCGCTTTTCTACATTTTACAGGATACATTGATTTATCTTTACCAGGTTCTAAATATACAGCATTTTAGGAAGAGATCACAGAAAAATGCATGTTGATATAAGATTTCTAGCTAATTCTGCCTCATTTTACACATCATGGGTCTAATCTCCACGGGGTTGTATTTTTGTCTAAATTTTGATAGGTGTCATGCAAACATGAAATTAAAAAAAGTTCAATCCGGTAAATATTTGTTAAAAGTTAATAGCATGCAGATATTGGATCAATGAAGAATTTAAATACATGTTGCAAAATCTTTTTTATCTCTATGCCACGAACAAAAACATTACAATGGGACCTATGGAAAATTAATTGTGGTGTGAGACGAGAAGGTGGTAGAACAATTGCCAGCCTGTTTGTGTTTGTATTGTCATATGTTGCCTTTTAATTCATCTTTGTAATTATTGTTTTTCTATGAGTGTTTTTGGTTGACTGTGATCCTTGAATACTACATTTCATATTCGACTTTTATATCTACTTTTAGTAGCATGGTGTTCTATGGTATCACGGTACTTAAATGTTTTGACGACCCCAAAAAAAACTGTCAACAATATTTAAAGAAAAAGGAAACTCAAATGCTTTCTGTGACCATTCTACTATATTGTTATGATATAAAATGTAATCAGTTGTACGTAAAAACGTCAGAACTAGATTTGAAAAGAAGGATACCCTCATTGAGCTTATTATTTTAAAAGTTCTATGGTATCAAGGTATGCAATTATTGTGTATCCTGTATTTGTTAGTAACTGATATAAGATTCAATGAGTGACCATTTCTAGAAACAATAATGCACAACTGACTCATCAGACTAAAAAGTCATGAATTTTATAACCTTCAAGGTAATGGAAACAGCATTTATGGAGATTAATTTTAAAGATCATAATGAAATTGTCAACATGTTTGAATTATATTTTGAAATGTCCTTTTATTTATGATAAATATATATATTTTTTCAATTATTTTATTATTTGTAGCTAACGTCATCACATCTATCAAATACTCGTAATTATCATATTTTAGCAGAGACGCATACTGTTTTATAGATTGGACACTACCGTGATACCATAGAACCTTGGTATCATAGGAAGACAGTATATCTTGTACACATTTACCTTATGATCACAATCATGCATGTGTGTCTTTCATAAAGATGTTGATGTTGTATAAAATAGAATGTCGTTGTTAAAAGTATGACTTCATTATGTTATTCGTATTTGATTAGAAAAATGCCAACTTAGGTTTTAGATAAAAGCCCATAAAACGTCCATCTAGTAAAAGTTCATTATGAATACAATCCTCCTTCATTGCTGTTGTTGTTGTTGTTGTCGAGATGCGCTGACATCTACATCACATATTGTTCAATCGCATTAAAGGGACACACGAACATCCTGATTTTTTAAAAACTCCCGGCGTCCTGTTAGTTTTTCAACATGGCTTACACGTGTTCAGTCATTAATATTAATTATAAGAATAGTATAAATCAAATCGTGTATGCATGTTATTAACTGTAGATTATAATGCACCAATAATATATTCAAACCTATGGTAGAACAAGACGAGAAATTGAAAGCTCAACATTTATTTAATTATATGAAGCGGGTTTAAAGTTACAATTATATTGGATAAATAGATCAATCACTAATTTAATGTTTGAAAGAACTTCACGATTACTGAATGCCCCTTTAAAATCGGACCCTACGATGCTCTTCGGAAAAAGTGGAGGGTATCAAAAGCAGATTATAATTTGATTTTAAAGGGGATACATTAGGCTTTTAATGGTGGTTTAGGGGTCCAACTTAAAATTGACAAATAATTATATTTTCTATTCTAAAGGACCTAAACATAATGAATGAGCCTAAAAACGATCCCTTATTTGCAAAGAAACTCACTCTGCACAGTAATACGTGCTATCCTAGGTGACGCACCAGGGTTAATTTCAGCATTTTACGTCAGATTCCGTCATAGCTATATGGTGCTATATGGTGCTATATGGTGTATAAATGGTTCTAACATCATATTTTGACTGATATAAGTGTTTTATCATGAATTGGAACATTTTTGTAAATTAAGATGTTTCTAGAAAAATCCTGATGTACTCCCTTTAAAACGATTGATTGTTGTTATTTGTATTAAATAGCATTTTTAAATTGTTTTCTTTATAAAAGTTTACTGATGCGAACAAAGCGATATTTATTTATTTTGCCATTTTTCAATAATTATACTCCGCAATATTACATTAATGTAGATTATTATTTGATATATATACTTAACGCCATTAAAAACGCAAGTTTGGTAGGAAGTATGGATTTCGCATAATTCCGATTTTACTTCTTTCAATACATGATTTTGATCGGTCACCAGATTTATAGGGGGAATGTGGATAATTTCTAACATGTACATAACACCACAATCGATATTGGAGACATTTTAATTAAAAATAAACGCAAAAAAAAAAAAAAAAGCGCTTTTAATGGCGTTCAGTATATAAGTTCTCAATAAAATCGTAACCTGTAATATCCTAAGACGCTCTTCGCTACAAGGAAAAGACGGAGGGTATCAAAAGCAGATTGTACATTGATTTTAATAAGATTGCTTTCAGTTATTTATATTAAGTGAGATTTTTAATTTTATTATCCGATTTTGATAATTCTTACACCTTTTTCCAAGTTTTTCGGAAC